>LPNX010207402.1:40992-53448 GCA_001517045.1 Pseudotsuga menziesii
CTTCCAGCCCAATATACATATGTATTCATGGTTTCTGTCATAGTATAAACAAAATTCTATAGTTCCTTTCAGATATCTCATCACATGTTTTGCAGCTATTTGGTGAACACGTCTAGGTTGAACTAGATACTTCCTCAAGGTGTTCACAACAAAATTTATAGCTTGGTATTTGTTAGATACATTTAACGACCCAATAATATGTCTGTATTGAGTCACATCCACTAACTCTGATGAGTCATTAGCTAACAACTTCAATTTGGAATCCATGGGTGTGGCCATAACTTTGTATTACAACATATCAAATCTTTTCAATATCTCTACTACATACTTTCCCTAGTTGAGAAAGATTCCTTCTGAATTTTTCCATACTTGTAGACCTAGGAAATAATGCATTAACCCAAGGTATTTCATCTAAAATTCTTCAGTGAGCTTCTTCTTGCATTCTACAATCTGTTTCTCATTCCCTGTCAGGAATATATTATCCACATACAATAATAGTATGACATGCTCATCTTCTACAACCTTGAGATAAAGGTTAGGATCAACTTTATTCTTGGTAAAGCCCATGTTTGATATGAAACTATCGATCCTTTCATACCAAGCTCAAGTAGCTTGTTTAAGTCCATATAAGGGCTTCTTCAACTTGCATACGTGAGTATGTCTATCTTCAACTTCAAATCCTTGTGGTTGTTCTATGTATACTTCTTCTTCGATCACACCATTCAGAAAAGCTGTTTTCACATCCATCTAGTGTAAGTCCCACTTCATCATGGATGCAAGTGCCATGATAACTCTAATCAAAGTATACTGTGCTACTGGGGAAAATGTCTATTCATAATCAATTCCCTCTTTCTGAGAGAAACCTTTGGCCACAAATCTTTCTTTATACTTCTCGATACTTTCGTCAGCTGCATGCTTTATTTTGTATATCCATTTGGAGGATACTATACTCTTTCCTTCTGGTTTGGGAACTATATTCCAAACATCATTTTACTATTCTTTCATCATAACATCTTCCATGAGTTCGTCTTTTCAGGTCATCAACATATCTTAGTCTTCTACATTCAACCTTAAAGGTTGGAACCCACTTTACTCTTGGTAAAGTCTCGATCCATCAGGAAGTTGTCCATCATGTCGTACCATGTCGAACTTAGATATCTTTTGTAGTCACTCCCCCTGAAGTGGAGTATCATCTTCCCTCTTCATTCTGTATAGGTTGTTTTATGCTTGATATATACTTATCAATAGAGTATGTCATGTCATAGTCTATTCTTTCTGAGGAAAATTATGAACCTTTCTTTGAACACTTGTTCTTGTAGATCCATATGGAAGATACTACATACTTCCCTTTATGTCTCAAAACCATATCGAATACATCATTCCTCATGATTAGTTGTTACTCTTTGATCATAGCTTCTTTCATAGCCATGGTGGTCTTCATCCTTCGAGGTGGATCTACCACTCTCTGAATCTCTTTCCTTTGTCATGATGTCTGTGACCTCGGGAGCTTCAAATTCATGTTTATTGAATTGTCATTGCTTGTTCTTCGGAACAAGTCTCATCCTTCTTTTCTTGTAAGCGGTTGTATGGGACCTTTCCTACAATTCAAATGCACCGGTTGCATGATTAGAACTATTTCATAAAACATATGCATAACGACAAATTATTATGCAACATGCAACTCTTTAGCCACCAAAACATTCATCCATATCTCACTACTGTCATTAATGCAACCAGTCTATCATGGATAACACATCAACTGAATATAATCAAATGTATAACAAAACAATATCATGAAATGACAATTGAATACTTGTCTTTTATTCATTTCGTGGGTATACTCCTTCTTGATCCTTATACTTCATCATCTTCTTCATTCATGACATCATCATTTCTTATCCAAATGATAAGATGGATAAGAGGTTCTTCAACAATTGAGTTCTTCATATTCCTCATTGCTTGAGGGATCTTCTTTGAATGGTGAGATATTTATCTTCAATTTCTCCCATACTCTTCTTCTCTTCTTATGAGTCGAGCTTCTTCAGAGTCAGCTGAAAGTAATCACTTCCTTCTGGCACACATTCTTTGCATGGATGAATCCCGTGATACTAGGAGGCCATTCAAGGTGGCTATCACCACTTTTTAATTCTTCACTTCTTCTTTTATCTCTTCAATTTGTTTCTTAAGGTCATCTTCTGATGTATGTTCTTTGCTTCAAATGGATTATTCAAGGAATCAAACATCTCTTTCAGTGTCTTTAGGGAAGACACTTGTGGTACAAGTTGATCCGTGACTCAATCAGCAATGATCTTCTTGTCCTTGACCAAGTTCTTTTGGTGTAAGGCTTTGAGCCTCATCTCCCTCTGGAACTGGAACCTCTCTACTCATGTAGGTGTCCAATTAATTTTCTTCGAAGAGATCAAATATTTACATGCTTGGAATTTTTCAACTTCACCAAGATTATCATCAAGCTGATGAGAACCTCAAATGGAAATAGCAAAATATTAGATCTTACCGATTTGAGGTGTCGTCCTGGTTCTGGAGCTGGCTGATCTAGGGTTTGTCAGAGAAACACTAATTTTCAAAAATTGGAATATTTCATATCTTATTAGATAGAAATATAGATCTCTTCAATCTGAGCTGTCCAATGTACTTTTTTTTCTTCTGAAAACTATGGAGGGAAGCTCCCGGAACAGGAAGCCCTAGTTTTCCAATTTCTCCTGCAGAAATGCGTGATACTATTTCTGTGCTATATATGAAATTAATACTCCTATATATATGGAACTTCATATTGAGTTACCCTCACATGTCCCTATTCCAACACCATAGGTTTCATCAGAATTGGTTTCACCAATTAGGACTTATGATCATTTTCCCAAGGTGACCTGTTACAAGACTATTCAGAATAGTGAAGTTGTATGGACTTCCACATGTCATTGTTTCATATTCTGAGTCTAAAACTTGGACCACAGAATATACATTCCGTGACCTTTCTGGAACATCTTCCAAAATTCCATTGGGACCTTTGTAGCCCAAGATATAGAAATTCTCCCTAGGTGTCCTGTTTAGGGATGAATCCTACAAGAAGCTGGAACCCTAACTTGGATGGATCATATTTCCCATCATATAGCACATCGAAGGATAAAATTTGGACACAGTGTACATAAATATTTTACATTTTTCCTCTACAATTTTCAGCTCCTGAAACTTCACCAATATTGGGATATAACTAATGTACCAAAACTTAGTAGTTTTAGTATTTGGGGTTTTTCTAGCTCGGGGTCAAACTAGGGTTTGACTTTCCTAGAGTTTCACACAACCAAAAATCTTGATCTAGGTCTCTAAACTTTGATTTTGATGAGGAGATAAATCCTATGCTAGGCTCACTCAAAAATTCCTCTTCTACAAGGAGCCCTAATTTCCTGCACCGAAAACTAAAAATGCTCGAAATCGAATTCCTCTTTGACAGAAAGATGCACCCTTCAATGGAGAGTCAGCCTAGCCTTCTTTTGCTGATTGATTGTGGAGAGAGAATCAGAAAATAAGAACCCCTAGCTTCTGTAGCTGCACAATTTCTTCTTTCATGGTGGCTCTGATACCATGTTAAATTTTCATATGCTAAGCTAGATCATTACTATTTCATTTCAATTTCATAACAAAAGCATATAAATAGGATCACTGAAAGATAAACAAGCATAACCATAGAAAAGGAACACAAAGATTTATCATGGGAAAACCCTAAAGGAAAAAACCCAGCAAAAGCTTCCTCAAAACAGATGCCCCAAAAGATAAAAGGTAAAACCAAAAAGGAGATCAAAGCCTGATCCTCCTCCTTCTCCAGCTACTCCTCTCTCCTCCACTAATGCGCTACACAAGTGAGAGTGTGTGTTCTAAATGAGGAGCGTCACACCCCTATTTATATTCATCCATTCACTTTAATAATTAAATCTTACATGTAGGCTCGAGTTACACATGTAGGCTCAAGTAACCACACTGGGGTGCTAATGACCACCTTTACAATTAGAGGGAACTACCTCATGAATCTTATTAGTTCTTCCGATTAGAAGCATCGGGGTACAAAGTAATACAAGTGGTTCTCCCGGTAGGACCACCAGGGACCACAAAAAGATACATATAGAATATTCTTTGAAGTTACAATATTTCAACAGTTTTCCTTGTAAAAAAGTAGAGAACATTTATAGGTTATCAAGGGTTGATCAGTGGTTAGCATGGATTATGAATGGTAATTAGTACTCAAGTAGGGGTCATTTAGGTGCTATTAGTGGTTAACTTAGGTAATTACGATTCAATTATGAGGTTAATTAGGGATTAATTATAGGATAATCCTTTGTAAATTGAAGTAATATTTGAGAGGATGGATATCGATAACATACTTGAAAAATATATATAGGGGAGGTCCTTCTACCCCCCCCCCCCAAAAAAAAACGTCATGAGAATTGAACTTCTTGTAATGGTATTTAAAACACCATCTCTAAAAGTAAAAAAAAAATTGACTTCTAGGAGAGATTTTTATAAAACACCTTGAAACATATATTTAGGGCTGTTATTTCTAAAACACCCTATAAACGTCACAATAATTTAAAAATTAGAAGAGGATTTTTACAAACAGCTACCAAAAGTTGAATTCTAAAGACTTTAGAGGTTTCTTTTTAAATTGCCTTGAAAAATATCTTTAGGGGAGTCTTTAACAAGTCCTCTCCAAATGTCATGAGAATCAAACTTTTGGGGTTGGTTTGAAAACACCTGTGCCCAAAAGTCTAATTCTCATGAATTTTGAGGGGGTTTTCTAAAAACTACCTTCAAAAACACCTTTAGGGGGGTCTTTCTAAACCCCACCCTAAAAGTCTTGGGAATTGGTCTTTTTGAGGCAGTTTTTGAAAAATCACCCCTAAAAGTCTAATTCTTGTGCCTTTTTTGGGGGGAGAAGGGGGGTGGATTCTAAAAACCACCTTTAAACACACCTTTAGGAGGTGTAATTTCTAACCCCCCTATAAAAATATTGGGAACTGGACTTTTCAGAGAGGTGTTTGAAAAAATGCCACCAAAAGTATAATTATTGTCACTTTTTTTGGGGGGGGTCTTTCTAACCCCCCCACCTAAAAGTCCTAGAATCTAGAATTTTGGGGCGGTTTTCAAAAACGACCCCCAAAAGTCAAAATATCAGGGCTTTTTTTTTCGAGTAGGGGGGGGGGGTTAGCAAAATCGACTCAAGCCAAAACAACCCCATAAAGGGTGATTTTTTGTAGTGATTTGGTCAAACTATACTAGTGTCATATTAAGGAGTTTTTGTTTGAGTTTGTTTGTTTATAGTATTGATATATAAGTCCTCATCAATTATTGATGCCAAGACTATGCCTAAAAAGGAAATGGGCTTTGAGAGTTACGGAGTAAATTACGAACATGCTCGAGAGTGAAAAAAATAGATGGGATATAAAAGAAGACAAGTATATATACAACCAATGAAGAGATTAACCCTAGAGTGTGCTTGGCCATTGATCCTGTTCCTACCCTCCTGGCTATCAAAAAGTTTGTTTTTATTCGATCCCACATGATATCTTATCACAAATAATTTACAAAATTTATTTACTGAAAAAACATTGATATCCTAACTAATTATGCGACAAGAAAACACATGAAATCACAATCACATTTGACATATATTTAGCTTAGAAAACCCCAATTGGGAAAAAAATGAACAAATAGTTGATTTTATTAACTATAAAATCCTAGGCTCTCTTCTTGGGATAATGGCCCATTGAGGAAAACTTATAATGAAAAAATAATACCTTTCATACCACAATATCATCCATTTGATCTTTCTAGTTTCTAACCCTTAGTTTCCCCTTGCTAGTTTCCTCTAACCGTGCACTTGCACCTGCACACTTGGTTGAAAGGACTTCTCTAACCACTCAATGAGATCTCACTCACTTTGCGTGACTATTGTGTGTCACCTCTTCTCACCTATATTTCCTTTAATAACATTAGAATATGCAAATACCTCGGTCCAATTCCATGGGTTACCAAATACCACAGGCCCTCTATATCATTTACATAAAGTAATTACAAAAGTACATCACTTTAATAGTCCACTTTAATAAATTTTATCTCCTATGTCTAAGATTCATTGAATGACACCTTCCACCTATCAGATGCTATCCATGTGGATGTACCTATATGATGCTGCAAAAATCATTACAAAACCCTATAGCTCATACCCATATACCCTCATGGTGCCGAAATTAGGTTCTCGAATGACTGATTTTGAAAAAACTCATTGCACTAGTTTCTTCTATGTTGGTACCTAGAATGATATCTATCCATTTCATGGGTTTCATCCTATAAAAAGCATAATTTCAAGTGTTCTTTACACTAGAGTGTCAATCTATTTCCATAATTCCATTAAAACACTAAGTATAGAACTGATAGATATCATGTTTCATTGGAGCTGAGAGAAAACATGGAGGTTTATAAATTGATTAGTAGGGGCAAGGTGGCAATCATTTAATAATGAAGATGGACATGTGTCATTGGTCCAATCCTCTCCTTAGGACCTGCCACATGTCGTCATATTTTCCTTATGTCTAAATACCACCCAATCCGGGGTACTAGTTTGGTATGTTTCATAGAAATAATGAAGTAATATTTTTTTCAATGAAAAGTAGTAAGAAGAAAGAATGAAATATTTTCTACAATCGGTTGAGATAATCTCATTTGTGTAATGGTTGGAAATATCTTGTCTCATCCTTAAACACTTACAAGAGTGATGTTATGGGTACCTTGTCAACATCAATTAAGGAACAAAAAGGGAAAACATTTCACAAACAAAATTTGAACTTGAGTGAGGAGGATAAACAACTTCTCATTTTAATCACATAAGCTAATATGCAATTAACATGATTATAAAGAAGCTTATTTTATATTGTCCAAAATTAATATCATACAAATAGATGCTTTACTACCATGGAAAATATTAATATGAAAATTGAAAATATGAGATACTCTTATCATGTTCTCTAAATCTTAATAAATAAATAAAAACAAAAATTATCATACAATGTTTACTCTAATATAAACCATTTTACTAATTAAATATTCATTAATTAGAATACCTAATTTTCTTAACAAATGACCTAAATATGTTACATTTTAAGAGTTTCTAGAATCACAACACCATAATCTTATCTCAAAGGATTTAAGTAACTATAATGTGAAATGGAGATCTTACTCTATGGGCTACCCTATATTACATTAAGCCTTATTACCATGATTAATCTTAAAATATTTTTGTAATTTTTCAAATTGTATTGTTAGAGAATGAAAGTTTTGACTTCAATAATCAATATTACAAATACTATATCAATAAATAATAAAAATATATACATTATTATTGTATTTAAAATATTAAATATATTTTGTATATCTTCTTTTATTAACATGAATTTTATAAACATAATAATTGCTTTTATATATTTTTCTTTTGGTCTATGGACACCATTTTTATAGAGAGATTCTACAATGTTTCCTCTTACACATAGGGAAAAAACAATTTAACACTTTGTATTTTAACAAAAATATATAATCTAAATTTCAATAAATTAAAACAAAACATATAATTTATATTTCAATAAATAAAGATTCCTAGATTTTTCCATTAACTTTACTTAGAAAAAGCACAATTTTTGTTTCCTTTATGATTTATGTTGTTTCTTTTTTAAGCTTTATATTGTTTTCTTTATGCTTTATGTTATTTCCTTTTTAAGCTTTATATTGTTTTCTTTATGTTTTATGTTGTTTCTTTTTTCTTTTTGCTTTATGATTTTTGTGGTTTCTTTTATGCTTTTTGCTGTTTTCTTTCCTCTTTAATATTTTCAAGAGTTGGTGTTTGCCATTATTGCTTTTTGCTGCTATATTGTTTTCTTTTACTTTATGTTGTTTCCTTTTTCTTTTTGCTTTATGCTTTTTGCTGTTTGCTTTCTCTTAGATTTTTAAGAGTTGGTGTTTGCCATTACTGCTTTTCGCTGCTTCTTGGGTTTGGAGGCATTCTCTTGTTGCAAATTTATGTTGCTCGTGATTCCGGGTTCACTTCCTGTCTTCGACCGCGGTTGGTGAATTTCTCAGGATTTGTGCGACCAGCATGGAGCATTTCTCAATCGCCATCATGTTTTCCTCGCTACTGCCGTTGAAGTAGTTTTTTTCCTCAGTCTCCAGTTAATGGAATTATGTTACGTGATTTATGGATTACTCTGGTTTTGGCAATTCTAGGTTTGGTGGCATTTGGCTAGTTTGGTCGCATTTCCACGTCGTAGTTTCCTTCTAGTCATGTCGTTCTAGTTTCTTGACTGGGTCCGTCGCCTCATCATCCGAATTTGAGGATTTCTAGAGGCTTCTGCAAACCGTGGATATTATTCTCCTCTTGCATGTTCTTTGCAAATGTATGGTTAATTTCTCACTTTTAACACTCGATATTTTCCCATTTCCATGCACATATATAAATAAAGGAGATGAGAAGGAGATGGATTTTTTTTTCAAGCACATATTGGATTATACAATAGAAAGAAAACAGCTTAAGATTCCCAAACAAACACCTGCATCTAAAAATTATCAATGTTTTGAAACAACAAGGCTCTGGTTCTAGATGCATGTTTCCTGCATCACTATTGAACCAAAGAACCAACGATGACAGGAGGCAACTTAAAAGGACCATTCGCAGCATGCTTTTATTGGCCGCAACTTCTTTTAAAATGACCAAGGGCATCAAGCATTTCCGCTTTCTGGCTAATCTGGCATTTCTGCATTCTGCAATTTCTGGCATTTCCACATTCTGCAATTTCTACAATTTCTGGCAGCATTTCCGCTTCTGCAATTTCTGGCATTTCCGCAATTTCTGGAAATTCTTATAGGCCGTCTTTTCATTTCGTTTACGTTGATGTTTATGGTTTTATTTCGTTTTGTGCTTTCTAGATGGATAATATCAAGGTGTATGGGATGTGGAGTATGAAATGGTTTTATTGTTTCGTTTGATGCCGCATATTCCCATGAGAGATAGATGCCATATGTAAATGCTCTGTGATATGTAAATTTTGTCAAGTAATTCTTTCTCTGCCATATGGATTTGATTGCTCTACTCTGCTCATTGCTCTGCCATATGGATTTGTAAATGCTGTCAACTAATGCTTGCTCTGCCATATGTATTTGATTGCTCTGCTCTGCGATATGTAAATGCTGTCAAGTAATGTTTATGGTTTATATTGATGCTTATGGTTTTCTTTAGTTTCGTGATTTCTAGATGGATCGGATCAATGTGTATCGGATCAATGGTTTTATTGTTTCGTTCGATACAGCAGAACTATGCATTCATTCAAACAGTAGCAGCATTGTCGGCCCATGAGAGATAGTAACCTATGCATTCATTCATTCAATAATAGCAGCACTGTCTGGCAGTGTCTGTTCTCCTCTGCCATATGAGAGAAGATCTGATTGCTATGCTCTGCTCTGCCATATGTAAGTGCTATCTAGTAATGCAGTATTTTTAATTCATTTCTTTCAAGATTGCCTTCAATTTCTACAGTAGGAAAACATAAGTGGATAATTCCATGCAGATTCTTTTTTGATATGAACGGTGCCTTCAATTTCTACGGTAGGAAAACATAAGTGGATAATTCCATGCAGATTCTTTTTTGATATGAACGGTCTAAATTCTTGAAATGGGCAGGCAGGTCTACATTTATCAGTTACAATCATTACACATATTTGTTGGGCATAGAAGGATTATAAAGGAAGGCTGCAACAAACATCGGTTAATAATTAGAATGGCTATTTTTGGACTTTTTTAGATAGATATTGACCTCTAAATTCTTGAAATGTGCAGGTGGGTCTAGGTTGATTAGTTACAATCATTACACATATTTTTTGGGCATGGAAGGATTATACAGGAATGTCCAAAGCTATATACTCAATTTGGAGGTCAGCTCAGCTAGATTTATTCTCACCAACTATTACTTTAAAGTTTAAATTACATATGATAGAGTGATATTTCCATATTACAGACTGATATTTTACTGAATGGGATACATTTTTTTAGCTGTGATTATTTCTTTTCCCACATGTATAATATGTATTACTATTGTACTTTGCAACTTATGATAAGTCTTTTTGAGATTTTCCATCTGATATGTCCTCTCAGCATTAAATGGTACCTTCTCTCTAGGTTTTAGGTTCAATTCTTTTATGCATTAGAACAATTTATAAAACTCCTTCCTGCTTTTTATGCATCAAATTCTAATTATATAGTTATTGGACTAGTACACGACTTCTTGAACGTGTTTAGGTAGTGTATTGCTATATTTTCATTAGGTACCTACTTAACATGGCCAAAGACACAACACATAGACAAATTTATATCAAATTTATATCAGTACCTACCTAACATGGAAAAAAAGACACAACAACACACATAGACAAATTTATATCAAATTTATATGAGTTGTTTGAGATTCATTGTTCAATAATATATGTTTGTTTCGGTCAAAACTCAATTTCATGAATCGTGATATGGAGTTTTATATACAAGCATGCCACAGAATGTATTTTTTTTTTAAACATTTATTTAATAAGAGTTGCTTGTTTCAGTAAAAACTAGGTTTCTTGAATAGTGATAATGGAATTTTATATAAAAGGATGCTAGAGATAAGCGTCTCTCACATTAATGGAAATTGAATCCAAATGGAGAATGCAATATTTTATGTTCATGGGTATATGTCTATATGTTGATGAATTTTTCTTCAAGAGCATAAGGAAATTCATGTATTTTTATTATCATTTTTCAGGATGTCAAAAGGTTGTATATTTTTTTAATTTTTTCTAAAATATCACATCAATGGAAATTCAATCCAAATGGAGACTGCAATATTTTATGTTCATGGGTATATGTCTATATGTTAATGATTTTTTCTTGAAGAGCATAAGGAAATTCGTGTATTTTTATTATCATTTTTCAGAATGTCAAAAGGTTGTATATTTTTTTAATTTTTTCTAAAATATGTCACAAGAGTGTATGCCAAAAGCTTACATTTTTTTAATTAGAGGGGAGATGGAGGAGGGATGAGGTGGAGGAGGGAGAGAGGAGGAGGAGGAAGAGTGGAGGAGAGAAGGAGTAGGAAAGGAGCAGGGATGCGAGAAGGAGGAGAGGGAGAAGGTTTTAGGGGAAGGAGAGGACAAGGGAGTGAGGAGGGTTAAGGGGAAGGGGAGGAGAAGGGAGGGAGTAGGGAGAGAGAAAGATGAGGAGGGAGGGAGGAGGAGGAGGAGAAGGGAGGGGGGGGAGGAGGAGAGAGGAGGTGGAGGAAGGGGGTGTAAGAGGGAGAGAAGAGGAGGTAGAGTGAAAGGGAGAGAGGTGGATGGGAGAGGAGGTAAAGGATTCAAAGGGAGAGGGGTGGTGGAAGAGGGTGAGGAAAGGAGCGAGGGAGGGAGGAGGAGGTTGGAGAGGGGAAGAGGGAGAAGAAGGGAGGCGGTGGAGGAGGGATAGAGAAGAGATGGAGTAGGTGGAGGGAGGGGGATGGGGAGAAGGAGGAGGGAGAAGGGGAGGAGAAGGAGGAGGGAGAGAGGAAGATGAGGAGGGAAGGAGGAGGAGGATAAGGGAGGAGGTGGAGGAGGAGGGAGAGAGGAGGAAGATGGAGGAAAAGGAGTAGGAGGGAGAGGGGTGGAGGAAGAGGAGGAGTAAAGGAGTAGAAGAGGGAGGAGAAAGAGATGGCAGGGGAGAGAGGAGGATTTGGGAGTAGAGGAAGAGGGAGGAGAAGGGAGGAGGGAGATAGGAGGAGGAGGAAGAGGGAGGGTCAAGGGGAGAGGGAGGATAAGGGAGGGAGGAGGATGTAGATGGATGGTGGAGGAGAGAGGGAAGAGGGACGAGGTGGAGGAGGGACAGAGAGGAAGAGGAGGAGAGAGGGAAGAGAAAATGAGGGGGTTGCATGGGGGAGGAGAGGGAGGACGGGTAGGAAGAAGGGGAGGATAAGGGAGAGAGGAGGAGGGGGAGAGGGGAGTGGGTGGAGGAGAGGGAGGATAGGTATGCCTAAGGGGAGGATAGGGGGGGAGGAGGAGGAGGAGAGGATAGGGATGGATGAAGAGGATTGGGGGAGGGAAGAGGAGGATGAGGAGTGGGAGAGGGAAGAGGAGGAGGAAGTGGAGGGTGGGTGGAGGAGAGAGGGAGGTAGGAGGACGAGGAGGTGGAGGGTGGGTGGATGGGAGAGGAGGAGGGAGGGTGTGGGAGAGAGGAGGATGATGCAGTGGGAGGGTGGAGGAGAGAGGGATGAGGGACGGGGTGGAGGAGGGAGAGAGGAGGAGGAGGAGGTGGAGAGAGGGTGGTGGAAAGAGGGAGGAGGAGGAGGCAGAGGTAAAGTGGAGGAGAGAGGGAGGAGGGGGTGAAGGAGAAATGGAGGAGGGGGA
>LPNX010207431.1:0-37623 GCA_001517045.1 Pseudotsuga menziesii
TAGTAAATAGATCATAAAAGTTACTTGCGAGACCTCACTTGAGGTTAGTTCATTGATTATAGTATAATCAATGAACTCAATTTACAAGACTAATGATAACTTATGGTAAAATTATAGTCGCATAATTTAAACAGTTTATACCTCACGATCAATTACATAACGTAATAACATTAACAAGGAGCCTAGCCATGTTTTTTCTTGTCAAACGCTATTATTATTTATGAGTTATTTTCTCAAGGAATAACCATGTGCGACATAGGAAATAGTTCGTATCATGAATTATATCTTTTTAAATGTCCTTGTCCGTAAGTATCCAAGAACTCTCTTGGTTTACATGAATGGAACTGGTGATAATAATCATTCAAATAAAGGGACGACATTTCAAAACTGTAATGGCCTCTTGTCAACCTTTGATTTTCACAAATAAACTTTATCCTCATAGTTGTTACTAGTACTAGTAATTTCAATAATTTTTATAGACAGTATTGGAAAAGAAAATATACATAAACTGTTATCATTATCTCTGAATATCTTTTCAATGGAAGAGTTCATAGATATATTGGGAAATGACAATTCTTATCTCTAGTGTATTTAAACCTTTCTCACCATATTTTGCTTTATATCAAACATGAAATAAAGGAGGTTATACCTGTAGAAGCTGAATAGTCCGTTTAACATACATTTAGTTCTCTACTGAAAGCACTTGAAACAGCATATGATTTATTTTACTCTAGAATGATCTGTTAGCAGCAATCCCAAAAACTTTACCTGTCAATCTGTAAGATAAAGGAAAACTGTGTGCGTTAGCTTTACAGCTAAGTAAGCCCAGTCTAACATAGTTTATCCACATGCTGTTGCAGACAGAGAACAATTAGAAAAATGAAGAAAGATAAACTCAACTAACATTCCAACCAAGTAATGATCTTACAGTTACAAAGTAAATAGCATTAACTAAACAGTGTTTAACGATTGTGTTAACATACAATTATGCTATTAAAATTTTTTTTTGAAATTTGTGAAAAATTTGGGGTTTTGACACAACTACCATCTACTGTGATAACCATAGTACCATTCGAATCTGCAAAGATCCAGTTCAGAAGTAGAGAACCAGACACATTGAGATTCACATGCACTACATCAGAGAGCTTGTGCATGATGGCACCATTCACCTACTCTTCTGTTCATCTTCAGAACAAGTAGCTGATATCTTCACCAAAGCATTTTGTGAGAAGACCTTCAGCAATCTCAAATCACTGCTGGGGATTGCTGATCATGCAGTAAAGGCACGAGTGGAGATAAGATTCTACAGTTTTGTTTTACAGTCCATGTTTAAGGGAGGATTTTCCCAAGTTGGTTTTGCCTCTTTCCTTGTTTCATATGGACTTGCAGTATGTAAAAGTGTGACTAAGCCTTGTTGCTAGGCCCTATATTTTTGATTTATTACTCATAAAGTGAGGCTTAAGGGGGGGGTGTTAGAATAATCAATCCCATAGTATTACCCACTTAGACATTAATTCATTTATTTTTGTCTTATTTTCCTAGTTCATGAGTCCCACCATGTGCAAGTTGCTAATTTCCTATCCATAGAGGTCAAACTTTCCATCTTTGACTCATGTAGCGCTTGGGAAAGCCTTAGGAATCAAATCTGCTTTATTCCTGGCCTCCCAGGCGCCCTTCTGCTTTTTCTTCTTTATTGCCTGCTTTTTCAGTGTTTTAAGGCACATAGGAAAGCAAGACTAGGTGAGGTGAACTTGTTTTTTGCCCCTTTCATCCTCCACTCTTTCCTCCATGCAAAAGCATGTATGAGCTGCCATTCCATCACTCATTAGCTTTCCCATGCGCCCTTGCCAATTCGTGAGCCTCATGACAGATTTGGGATCAGCTTTTTACACCTATGGGGGATTTGCCTATTTTGGGTAAGCCTGCTTTATGCTAGTTTTGGATGCCTCCTTATGCATTCGATATCTTGATGTATTCTATATATTCAGAAACCTATGTTATTACAGGGTTGGCTATTGTACACTCAGTTAATATAATTTTGTGTTACAGCTCCATATTCAGTCTCCATTGTTAGCAATTTTGCATGATCAATTGATAATTGTTGTGGGTAAAATTAATCTATTGCTGTCTTGAATTTCTACAATGTGCACACATGAATATGGGCACTCAAATATTTTTTTAGTTAAAGTTTTGAAAAGATCGATTAAGCTGCTATCTCGATCAAGATTTTCTCTAACCACACATAAACATTCAATAGAGGTATTTAAAAACACGTGTAAAATCTCGATCGATGGCTTTAGAGACCTTGATCGAACTCATAGCTTGATCTTGACATTGTATTTCCATATGCATCATGTAAAGTTTCATTTTATGAAGTCTTCCAAAAGATGCTTAGACACCTTGTATTTTGAATCCCCATTTGAATTCATGGCATTGAACATTTCCAATTCTTGTCGAAATGAGAATTAGTATCATGTTTAGTTTCCATACTTTTTGTTTTTCGGATCCTAGAGTCGCCATAACACCTTTTATTTTATTTATTTTCCTCCACTCTTAGAATTATGAAACACCAAAACAATTAACCACGTGTTATTGATGTAAATTCTAACGTCATTCAATAATTTACTAGCAAGATTAACTGCAAATGTGTGGCATAATAACAATTTTGAAGAGTTGTGTCCACTCGACTTGGATTCTTACAACTACGATCTACCTACGATATAGATCCTTGGGCCATATATTTAAATCCTAGAGCCCAGGGCAGAATAGAACAGGACGATTGAGATAAAAAAATAGTGTTTTCAAAGTCATGTCACATAATTGTAGTTTTTTAAAATTAAAAATTATATACAAAGGAGCAAAGTATTTTAAGTATTTAAAACCTTTCACTACATTTTTGTAACTCTAATTCCGATCCTCAATCCCCCCCCCCCCGACCACTGCTACTCCATTCAAGCCCTATTTTTTGTTATGAAGAATTAGTTTAATGAACATTAAAAAACTTTTAACAATCCATTTCTAAAACCCTTGGCCCCATGGCGGTTTGTACCAGGGACTTCTAGTTTCGAGGTAAAATGCTGAAAGTCTTATTGGTAGAATAAGCTGGCAATGTCATGACTATTTTTTTTGTTTAAATTTCTAAAAGATTTATTATTTGGAGAGTTGGTCGAAGCAAAGTTGTTGGAAAATTGTGCTGGACATAGCTATATCTATGGAATGGGTAGAATTGGAAAGAAAACATGTAAGTATCTCTATTGCCAATCTCTGCATTTTTCCTCTATATATTTAGTTGGAAGTCAATGAATGGCTGTCGTAGTTTTAAAATTTGTAGTATTTGATACTTCTGAAATTGTATTTCCAGCAAGAAAATAGTTTCCCTTCTAATGCTATGCCAACCCCTTTGTTAAAGCAACATCATCTTAAGAAACGTCTATAGAGCTAGGAAATAATTCTACAAGTTTGTTATGCTCGTATATGAATCAACAACTCTTAATCTCTGGTTCTACATGAAAATTTAAGTATCATCATCATATTTTTTGTTCTTATGAAAATGCATACTAGATGTCCTTTCAAAAGAGAATAGGCATCTTATCAAAACTGCAGGATAGTTTTGAGTTCAAAGAGATGCATCTTTTGTTATCTAATCACTACACTAGAGATGCTATTTCCAATCATGTTAATGGAAACCAAGATGTGTTTCCTTGAACCTATTGAGGGAAACTAGGATAACCTCCATCACCTCATCGAGTTAATTCTCTATGCCCAAACTTGTCATTAGTAGCTCGAAAGCAGTGTTTAGATGAGGTATTCCTTGATAAATAAAAGGACTTGTCTGAGTCTGTATTTAGGTGCAGGAAAAAATTAGGTTCAATCAGTTGTATACACATTGGATATATTGCTGATAGGAATCAAATGATGTTGAAATTTCTTACCAACCATTGATGACATAAACAAGGTAGATTTTGAATTCTAATGAAAACATCCCATGATACTACTTGAATATAAGCATAAAAAAATTAAATGCATGTCGAACTTCACGAACTCTAAAAAAAAATTAAATCCCCAAAATGAATCCATGGCTTCACCATCAAGGTTTCACAACTATTGGTTAAATTTTTGAGTTATCATGCTAGGATGAATTCAAGGGCTTATTGTATCTACGTCATGGTCAGTTTGCTACAAACAATTGTTTGTCCACTTGGTCAATGCACACAATATTCATAATCAATGTCATCTAGAGTGTTGTTTAAAGCCATCTCTTTTCAACATAGAGTTCAATGTTTTTGTTAATATCTCTGGTCCAGAAAAAATTTAAACTTCATTAAATTTAGTTGTAAGGAGGGTCACAAGGTCGCACATATGGGGTGCAACATATTATTATCACTACGAAAAAAAAATTATGAGTAGAGCGAGTTGGCATGTCATGTTTATTTCATGAGTCTTATCAATTTGCTACATTCTTAATGTACTCGTGTCTAGAGGAAACAGATTGGTAATATGTTATAATTGTCAATTATGTTTATGTACACATTTATCTATACAATGAGAGAGTTCTAATTATATGTTAGGTGAACTATGGAAAAGGTTTTCTTGTTCCCTAAACTTTGATGCCTCTTTAATAGTTTCAAAAAACTCAATCTAAAAAGAAAAAGACACCTTTCCTTGTTACTAGTATATTTCACTATGGTTATGAGTATTATATTATTGCTCATTCAATTCTTCTTCTTATGCATTTATATTCCTATCATTTATTTGGATATGAAAAATTAAAAAAATTAAGTTCTTTATATTTCTTACAATGTTGAGAATAAATATCCTTCTTCTTATGCCTTTTTTATTTTATATTTCATTATTTTTTTATTCTTTTACTTATGTTTTTTTTTTTAATTTTTACATTCACTATCTTGAGAAAATTATAATTTCCCATTTCCCCTTTATTCTTGTGTAATTTTTCGTTTTACTTTTTATTCAAAATGTGTGAAAACAATTACTTAATCAACACTTATGCTTATTACTAGTTTTTTTTCCTAATGAGGTAGAGGTCTTTATTCCTATCTAATTTTACTTTTAAATTCTCTTAGTTGAGTCCTTGAAGCCCATTTCTAAAATGTCCTACATGGGCATAATCTTCTAGATAGGGATTATGGTAGTTAGTGTCCACAAGATGTTGAGAACCAGGGGGCTAGGACTTACCTCCTCAAATTTTTTTACTAGATATAAACATGGGGAGCATGCATATAAAACCTTGATAGTCATGTACAAAGCTTTTTTTTCCGAGTGTTTAACAGTAGCTCAATTGAGGGTTTATTAGACCCTCGATCGAAAGATTTGAATACCTCAATCGAGGGCCTGAAAGACAAAGAATTACCCCTCTTACAGGAAAATCAATGTTTCTCTATGTCTTCTAGGGGTGTAAACCCTGCCATTCATGGCACATAACTGAGCAAAGTTCATACCGATAGATTCATCACTTAATCCTCTATCCATTGAGGTATCATGCATGTGTTTTGGCATTCATATGGGTTTCTTTATTAGTTAGTTCTAAAACTTACACTTAGAAAATCTGACAACAACTTCAAATGAGCTCAAAGAAAATTCCGTAGGGTAAAAAATACACATCCAAAATTTCTTAAAAATGTACAACCCACACATCGATACATCCTCTTCAAAAGGGTATCTTTGGTTTTTCATTTTCTGAAAACAGTAAAAAAAATATGGGATGGACACACATGTGTATAAAATGATGCTGAAATCAGATGTGGTCACTTTTGAAAAATAATAAATAATTGTATATTGCGGAATAAATTAACAAAAAAATATGCAGACCATAGTGCATTTTGTGTAGATCATGCTCATATATATATATATTTAAATTATTAATGTAATATTGAATTATTGGGGTGGGACATGAGCCACTTGTTAACTTCTTCAAAATTTTAAGGTCACACGGTTCATTAAATGCGAAATTTCATACATTAAATGACATTGGAATATTTTTTTAAAATATCACTAGGAAGCAAACATAATATTCTACAATTTGTTTTTTTACTACAAGTCGAAATTCACATGGATATATGCGTTTTGAGGGCTTCTATCTAGCAGATGAGTAAAACATTGGGTTTTCATTACCAAATTTGGCCAAAAAGTGTTACCCACCTTCATGGAATCACCCTGTAACTTTCATATAATGAGTCAAAACTCATTCTTAGTATCGATATAGCTCTAATATAGTTAAAATTTGAGCATCATCATGCCTTGGCATGTTCTACTTTCAACCTAGTTCACCTCTGGGAACTAACACATTTCAAATGTCAAAACTGGGTGTATTATAGTTTCCCTCAATGTAATTATTATTATCAATGTTTTATTTGTGCTAATGTAGAAGGTCAACATTAATTTCTCATTAGTGGGAAATCTCTGATCATCTATGACTCATTTTCTCTAAGAGATTGATCTAGAGATTGGTAACACCCTGAGCCTACTTTCACCATTGGTAGGTTACCTTGCACTCATCATATGGCATCTCTTCATTAGTAATTGACTTCGTGGTTTCCAATATGTTCGATGGAAAAACCTTTATTAACATGTTGGGATTTGTGCTTTACCTTGGATTCATCATTAGTGGATTTCGTCACTTGCCAACAAATTTCATTGTTGGTTTTTTCTAAGAGGTTCTTTTCTATGCATTATTATGATATGGTGCATGGAAGAGATGCACTAGATGGCGTGTTTATGAAAAAAAATTGTCCAATACCCTTCAAAACAAATTTGTTCCTAACATTTGCTCATGTTGGTTGATGGGGGATGCATTGATACCCCCTTTCAAGAAATCTCTTCCTATGAAATTCAACGCATTTCACTTTAGGGATGAGATTTAAAGACCTTTCTAGTACCTTGGGGCCTGCAATCATTAGCGACCAGTTCCCTCATTATCTATAGTGGGAATAAAACAATTCCCCCTTATTGGTATATTGTTCAAGTGGTCGACAACATCACATCTATTCACACTTTCTAGAATGTACTAACTACGTTGATGCCCATTATTAATATTAGTGGGTTGTTTCACATTTATTAATGATATACATCAATAATCAAATGTTTCCCCCCTGCTTGACTTCATATAATTTATTCACATGGAAAGGGCACATACATATCGATAGGTCTAGATTGAAGAACTTGGGATGCAATAATATTATATTATCATGTTATTGTCTAAGTTGTACATGACTATACCACACACTTTGTAGCAGATACTTTATGGAGAATCAGTTTTTTCTTTCTCCAATTCCATTTGTTCTCTTCATATGCACTGGCATAGATCCACTTTATATTTTTTTGTGACTATCATATATTTTTAACATGTATCCACCTTGTATCTTTTCATGACCATTATTCTACATTTCATATACTTCAAGGATTTAGAGTGTACATGATTTAGCATCCATTCTTATTTGCACCCAAGCATGCATCCATTCTTATTTGCACCTAACCATAGGCATACATTCCTTGAAAAGAGCATAATCTAGTATATTGATCTTTGTTGTAGGTACTTTTCCATGTCAACATCTAAGAAACTCACTTGATTTCGCATGACACTTACTTTCATTATTTGTAATGCATTTCGACAATAATCTTTCCTTTTAACCTCATATTTTAGGGGCATCTATTATAGCATTATTTTACACATCAATATGTTCAATGTTTAAATGACTTACACAGTATGTCACTCACATTTTATTTTTTTTAAACACTTTTGAAAAAAAAAAACAGTTAAATTTTTTTTTTTGAGGAGAACACACCTTTTTTTCCTTGAGCAAGGTGCATGTACACGCTCTTTTTTTCAATAAGGGCATGTGTGCATGTGCACAAAGAATAAAAAAATCACAAATATCATGCCTCTAAATAGTTTATTTGGTAGTTTCTAACATACAACTAGTTGACACTGCCCTCTATGTATGTTTTTTTATCAAAAGAAAAATAGCAGTTCCTTGATATTCATTAGAATCAAAGGTAATGAAATACATTTCTATGATACTAGGTATCAATCCAGCCAAACCACACAAACAATGCTCAGCAGAGTGAGCATCCATCCTTACGGCAAGTGCAAAGCACCAGAACACAGTGCTAAAAGCCAAAAGACTTCAACAAATAACACCCTATAGCAGAGCTTACAAAAAGAAGCATAAAGCAGTGATACAAACACTTCTCAAGAGAGCAAAGTAACAGAAAAAAGGACAAAAGGAACCCAAAACAGTCTATACCACCAATGCAGGGGGCAAGATACTAGTCCATCGACAAAGCAAACACGTAGCTTCACGGGATCCTTTGCCATCGAGATGGGAGGGCCTTCGACCCTCCACAGAAAATCGATGCCGTAGCCGAAAGACGAATGCCCTTCACCAAAGGAGACTGTAAAAACGCCGCCGCCGCAGGAATAAAGCACCACCGCCGTAGAAAGACAAAATCCCTTGACCAAGGGACACACCGCAAGACCCCTCCATTCCGCGGACACCAAAAACCATCTCGCAGCCACACCGAGTGGGGATGGCGGCTAAAGAGAACCCTAGCCGCCTGGTTCAGTTGGACAATCCTTGGGCCTCGCCGCCACACAGCAGGATCCACAGTCGCCGCCTCACAATAGAATCCATTGTCGCCACACCAAAACCATCGTCACTCCATAATATGCTTGAGCAGCCAAAGAATATCCATCACCACTCAAGGGAGAAGGAGGGCGGCTAGAGAAGGAACCCTAGCCGCCTCCATGGATGATGTCGTTTGCTCTCTCCTCAGACGAAACGCGAGGGTTTTTCATGTATCTTAACCATATGAGAGCGCAGGTTTTCAGTCACAAAAGCATAAAATAAGGCTTTATCGGAGCCCTAGAAAACGTTGCTCGAAGAACTTTAAAAGTTATTATTTTAACATCATGCATTCATGTTTATATAAGAACTTTAAAAGTTATTATTTTAACACCATGCATTTATGTTTACATAAGTAGCTTTTAATAGTATATATATATAATTGTCCATTTGTCGGATTTTAAGGTTTTACTTGCGCATGGTAATGAGATAATCCTCGCTCAAGATGTGATTAAAATGCCATCATCTCATAGAAAACTTGTTCAACGTAATCATCTCATAGAAAAAGGTGGTCAACGTTCCATGCCACGCTCATTAGTATAAATAATCCTCTTAATGTGTTCAATGTTTCTTTTTAAAAGTCATAGTGAGTGGATCTATTTGTATGAATCAGTGGATCTATTTGTATGAATCAAGAATTGATCCATTCAAGATGGAATATGCTTTCAAATATTCCAAAGTGTATCATTAATATGAAACATTCAAGATGGCATATGCTTTCAAATATTCCAAAGTGTATCATTAATATGAAACATTTAAAAAACCTTTGATGTCCTTGGAGTTCAGCTTGTCGACCAATGAGAGAGGGATAGAGATTATGTAAAACATTTACGAAATATAAGGCATGAAATATTAGTTTCATGATCTATGGACCATATGTCATTTTTGTCTCTGTGGACACAAAAGAGAAATAATTACGTTGTAAGGCATTTCAACAAGTGGGAGTCGACTCCTCGAATTTAATGTTTTTTTTATTTTCATCCGTAGGATGCTTAATGTTTCCTCGAATTTAATGTTTTTTTATTATTTTCATCCGTAGGATGTTTAATGTTTTTTTATTTTCATCCGTAGGATGCTTTCGTCCGACAATTGGGGTAATATGTCTCATTGATCTACCCATCTACCCAACGTTTGTTGCCACGTATTATCTTACTCACCCAACATAGGCCACTAGTTTTGGAGCCAGGATGTTGTTGGTAGGTGATCCAAGGGAGTCAATGCCAACAATGACCGAACCGAATAATAATGGCTTGCCATGGCTTTCCACTGACGGGTAACGACCGAATGGACTTGCACTAAGACATTGGCCAAACCTGCACTAAGACACTGCCCTTTCTCTAGATCTATAGATCAAATGCAAAATGTGTAATCTATGCAGGCCGAGTCCGAGCTGAGCTTGATCACGGTTAAATAACATAATAATAACCAAAATTATAGAATTATATCTGGTTAAATCAATGGAAAATGGGAGACCGACATAAAAAATAAGTTAGTAGAGAACCTCATTTCCATTTATTCAACCCTACAGAACCTGCATATATACATTCAAAATCTCTGGAGCACACTACACCTGTTACATAAATATGGAGCACACAACACATGTTACATAAATATGGAAACATGCATATATACATTCAAAATCTCTAGCACACCTATTACATAAATAGGGAAACACAGTTGACATGTATACATAAGGCTGGATTAAAGAGAATATGAAAATAAAACCAACAAACCGTGGGTGAAGGAAAGAAGAATCCTTCCCGAAACTGAAGAACAGACTTTTTGACATGGCAGTACTGTCAAATAAATTTAAAGAACAAGGAGACTTTGAAACACTCACTAATTTTCCATTCATAAACCTGTTTAGATATTGTGGAACTTGCAGAAGTGATCTTGATCTTGGAAGAAAATTTCACCTTGATAGCACCCAATTCCCCTTTCGATGATCTTGACAGACACAATTATGATTTCTTGATTTATGAAATCAAACGCTAACCAGTGTAGATATATACTCCGCATATTTTGCTAATTTTCCCAAATTTAAAGATTTTCTTTTGAAAAACTCCCATGATAACTGGAAACCGTTCAGATGGTTGTGCTTTTAGGTGGCCATGGGGTCACAACTCCCTGCAATAAGAAAAAAAAAATCTAAACTCGTGTGAGAGAGGGGGACGGTGTTAGGAGGCTGCCTGGAGCAAGCATCCAACAAATGCACCAAACCCTTCGCCAGGGTAATAAGATACCAATGTTTCCATACTTAGGAGCTCTTCCAGTAGGCACCTAAAGTGATCTCCACTGACACCTTCCATACTGAGCAGCTCTTCTAGTGGGCACCTAAAGTGATCTCCACCAACGCCTTCCATACTTAGTAGCTCTTCCAGCGGGAACCTAAAGGGATCTCCACCAACGCCAGCCTGGTAGGCATGGTTGTCTTGGTTGCTACCCATCAACCAAGAAAATCATACAAAACAAAACAGACACAAAAAACAAAGAGAACCCCCACGAAATTTGTTTCAGTCCAGAACCCCTCAAAGAGATAGGTCGAGATGCAGAGCCACTAAAGAGAGATAGGTATGATTTGTATCTAAATGTAGTCTCTGCAAACCTGTCACTGAAGCATGGTGTATACTGTGGCTTTTGTTTAGATGGGTAAGGAAGAAGGTGGTATGTGCTTTGTGGGTTTTTGGTCGAATGAGCGAGTAGATCAACCTTTATTGATATTTTTTAGGATTTGAAATGAGTATACTGACAACCATACTATCACAGGCACGACAACCATACTATGAGGACAACCATTCTAGTCTCTGGGCAGTTCTTGGTGTTGGGTTCCGATATTTGGTCTTTTTTTTTTGGTATACGTAAGGGTAGTTCCCACACAAATCTGTCGATCCATCCAAGAAGTAAGGTTGTTTGCCACCCACTGTTATAGCTGATTTCACCACTCCAGGTGAATCACACTTTGTATGGCCTTCCCCTATCCCGCTACAGACTCCTTAGACCCCATGGACTATTTTTTGTACTCTTATGTATCCAGGACTGCTATATGTACTTGCAATTATATGCAGAGTTGTATTATTGTACTATGCTGATTGGGTGGCTGGTCTTCCATTTGGGATCCTTCATCACTCCACTTCTGGGATGGACTTATAATGTATTTCGGCCATCGTATGACCCCTCTGACCTCACACATTAGAGGGCATCTGTTATAGCTGATTTCACCACTCCAGGTGAATCACACTTTGTATGGCCTTCCCCTATCCCGCTGCAGACTCCTTAGACCCCATGGACCATTTTTTGTCCTTTGATGTTTCCTTGATCATCCCTAAAAACATATGAAAAATGATACACGCGACTTTTAAACCTATAAGTGCGTATATACACGAGTTTGACCTCTAAAACCGCGTACATTGGGATGTGTGCATAATCCAAATCATTTTGGAGTTTTCCTTGACATGGATCCTTCTCATTTGACTCCTGGCCTTCCCTATGCCTTGAGATTGCTCGGATTTGACCTTTAATTACCCCTTTGAAAAAATATATAAGGAACCCCTTAGTACATTGAAGGCATAAGAGAGAATTGAGAGCAAAGAAACTATAGTCCATTGTTGCTGGAACTTATGCTTGAGTCTGCATCCCTTTGTCCCTTGGAGCACTAGTGTGTTCTTCCCAAGCTTTCCTTTTACTTGTGAGCTTGCTATCGAGAGATGGAGGATTGAGGTGGTGGAGGCCCAAGTGGGGGATTCAATTTCTCCAGTTCGCAGACGTGCCGTCAGAGGTTGTATCTTGTAATCTCTGATTCATATTAATAGAAATATCTTTTCCTGACCAATAATGTGTGTTTGAATGAATATTTTATCCATGGGATTATGTCAAATGCTTGTACATTATTGATTATATATGCTAGAATAGATCTAACACCATGATATATAGAATGCTTGTATTGTTTACTTGTTGTTGAGGAAGTAATCTATTAATTCAAGCTGAAGATTGGAAAGCTCAACGAGGATCTACTTTAACCGTCTGGAATAAGGTACGAGGTCTGATCCTTTAGTGTTAGACATTTAATTTCTATTGCATATTGGAAAGGATTGATTTCTGGAGTCAAGCTGTTTGTTGTGGTACCCCAAGCCATAGGAATTTCTCTCCGTAACACCCACCACGAAAATACATCCATCATGTAGGTTTGTAAAAGATAGATTCCCACTCAGATCCCTACCTTACCTTGAATGTAAGGCCTTCCTAACCATCCCTATACCCGACCACGAAAACCTTACCTCACACTTACTGAGAAACTATTTAGCTTGAAGGACCAAGAGTCAAAAATCAGGCCACACCTTTGGGATCTTGGTCGAGCTTCTCGTTTGGTTATGTATTGGTATATGTGTGAAGATCCCGTATTGACATATGTGCAGAGATAGCATCATATATACTTCGTCCAAAAATTATTGATTCAATAAATATTGAATAAAAAAAAAATATTTCTTGCATTGAAATATTAAAATTTAATATTATATTTCAAATATAGTTATAATTTAGTTTATACAACACTATTATGTGTTATTTAGTTAGTGAATAATATTCAGTTAATTCATTTATATATTCCAGTTTATAGAACATATATAATTCTATTTGATAGTTTTTATAATAACAATAAGAAGATAAATTACAAATTGTAAAATTGGTATAGTTGTGTAAACTTAGTTACTTGATTGCAAAACTTGGGCTAAACGAGATGGAAAAATAGTCTTTAATTATTTCATGTATTCTATATACATTTTCTTATTTAATATTTTCAAATATCTAAAGCAAAAAACTATTACTTTATTATTACTATTTGAAGAAATAATTTTTACAATTTTGTATATTGATTTAGTTTATGTTTAATCTAGGTATGTAATGTTTATGTAATGTTTCTTGCCATTTTTAAGATATTTTTGAAAGCAAAATGAAAGATACTCTTTAATTTAATATTCTTGGATTGATTGAAACGTAATAGAGTAATATTTAACAATGTTATTTAAACTCGGAATTTGAAGACTTATGAAGCCGCCCTTACGCATCTCAAGTTGGATGGTACACTGATAATGGACATTTAACTGACCACATCTAATTAGGACAGGTCATCGATCATATTAACCATTGTGCATCTTATTTTATAGCTCATAAATCCACTTAGATCACTCAATGTCATTAGAAATCATAGACATGTTAATTTTGTTCTTTAATTTTCAAATAATTTTGTCAATATTTTCTTCTTTTAATATCACACCTAACTAACAAATATATGAGAAATGACGCTAAATAATGGTTTTCACTTTTGTATATTAATTTTGTTTATGTTTAATCTATAGTTTTGTAATGTTCATTAACCTTCATGACAATGTCACACACTACAACATTAGAAGGAATGCAATTGCACCATATTTATCCTTCGATGACTATGCAAAGACAAAAAGCACTTCATATATCACACTTCGGAAAAAAGGAAGAGGAACACCTTCATTCTTTGTCCCTTTCATACTTAAAATTGCAACCCTCAATCCCTGAACTCCCTCTACTAAATGAAGTAACAATGTTGATTACCAATCTAATAGAGTCAAACTTGATAACTACCTAGCCCTTTATTGTTTTACTTGCCATCGATTACATGGGTTTTTATTTGTTTCTTATTAGTACTTGCACTAGAGTTTTCCTTTAAATTTGATTGACTACTATGCCTATCATAGATTCACTAGACTTGCTTTCATCACATAAACTTATATTATCTACACACAACTTTTTCTCGTTTTTACAACATATAGAAGTTCTCTTCGGTGTTTCATTTCCCCCGCTTTGGGGGTATGTTATGGAAACAAAAGGAAGAGTGGGCATTCAAGTAAGGAAATAAGGAAAAATTATTGAAAAAAAACGCTACATGATAATTAATAAGAAAAATGATGTATAGGCAAAAGATCAAAAAAAGGGAAAACTGAAGAGTTCTTAATATTCTTGTTCAAAACAGAGTAATGAAGAAGACTAGGAAAGCAGTGAAGCAAAAGAAGATGTCGGTGATGAAGATGACAACGATCCAAAATGTGCTGCTACAACTTTGAGGAATCTTGTTCCTTATGGATTGGAAGATTTTTAAAAGGTGATGCAAATGCAATCCCTGTTTCATGCTTCATGCTTTATTTTCCTACCATTGAATTAATGACGAAATCCCATTACCGTGAGATTCATGATATAATTATAGTTGTAAGATACAGTCACACAATGGTGATTACTAGTGTCATTTCTGTTGTAGTTACTAACTTTCTTTGGCAATTCAACTTTATATTCTCTTCAAGATGGAACATGTGACTATTTTTTTTATCTAAAACATGAGGATTACTAGAACTAAAGCTATGCTCAAGTCTTTTGCTCATCGATTTGCAATTTCCATTTTGTGTTTCTTAAGAAGTTGGTTATTTATGATATTACAGATTAACAAGATCTATAGTACAAGGTACAAAATTATATATCCCATTGCCATGCCTATTATAACTGGTAACTCTCCCACTGTTATTGAATACCCAATTTCGCAACCTACCGAGAGAATGATTATGTGAAGAATACAATGTCTTTAAAATTTTGTATCAACACTTCAAATTGTCTTTCTTGTTGTATATATCCACAAATATCCTTGCTTAGCTTGCAACATGACGTTCTTTTATTGCACCCCTAGGTACAATTGCTAGTTATTAATTGGGTATGGTGGGTAGTGTTATCTGCCTAAATGGCACCTCTCCGTCCGAGTGCCGACATTCCTCATGTTGGTACACAAAAGGACATCTATGGATTGAGGTTTGCCCAGGGTACTATAGAGTGGCTTATTTTATAATACATTCTCCCTTTATCCAGCTAGTTACTTTGCCATTTTTACTATGTTAAGTTGTATTCGCGACTCTCCCTTTATACAACTAGCGAGTCATTCGCGAGTCCCGGTTGTTGCAAGTCGTGAATGGATGTATTCGCGGGTTGTCCTTATGGTAAGTCACGAATCATTCACGGTTTGTCCTTCTACATACCCATGAATGTGTCCCTTAACAGTTAAAAATAATAAACATGCGAAAGCTTGAGATTAGTTAAGCCTTTTTCCTTAATTACCTTAACTGTCTCAACCTCTTCAACTTGCGAAACTGCCTTATTTCACCCATATAAATACAGGCCTTGGGGAGGGTGTTAGAGATGAAGACTTGGAGAGCAAAGTTATGCTGGTGGATTGTATACAAAATTCTTTGGAGCAGTGGAACTCAGAATCCTTTGGTTGCAGAGGAGTCCTTGTCTCAGGCATTGGGTTGTAATCTGAACTTCTTCATTATTGATAATAAAGAGAATCCTTCTTCCATATGTGTTTCATGTATCATGGTTTGATAAATGTTTATGTTTCTGCATCTTATATATGTTTTATCTAACCTGCTTATATGTATATGAATCATCTTGTATCTGGAAGAGTGTTTCTTGACAGGTGAAAGAGGAGCAATCCTGAAGATTTTGGAAGTAGAACAGAGAGGAAGAGGATAGCAAGGATCGACCTCCGTTTAACAAGTAAGTCCTTCTAACCCTCCTATTTCCTATTCTGTACTTTAAAGTCAATTGTCTGCAAGTTGATAGAGTATGTTGGTAACCCCATACCTATGGTTATTTGGTGTATATTCCTTTACAACAGAACTGGCGACTCTACTGGGGAAGCCTAGACTGCTGTAGGTTTTTCTGTATCCTGACCAATCTTTGCTTGGAAGTTTGTCTATGATCTTTTGTCCTGATTTATACTTGCTTCAGTATTCGAAAGTCTTGGTTATTTTTCTTGTTTTTGAGAAAAAATTTATACCCATTCGCGGGTTTCTTTCTAGACAGTCGCAGATACTAATGTGCATTTGCGGGTTGTAATACTAGATAGTCACGTGTCATTCACGGCTTGCTCTTATACACAGTCGCGAATACCCCTGGAAAATGGGATTTTTAAGCTAAAGTTTGTTTGTATTTTCTTGGTATAATCCCTATTTTTCTAAGTGGATTTTCCTTATCGATGCTGTGTAGCTTGTTTGAATACATTGGGTGATCACATTTAGTGCTTTTTCAGATGCCCTTGAGTTTTTGGCTTGGATTGTTTACTGTTTGCATCCTGAAGTATTTGGCCTGTTTGGGTAGTAGGTTAAAGTGTCTTTGTCCAGTCCAATGATCAGGGCCTTAGTTTCTGTTTTTCTATTTTGTCTTTGACAGTGGCTGGCCGTCACTTTCCCTTGTAAGTCTGCAATGATTTTTTGTCATTGTTTGCACCCAAGCTAGGGTTCCTAGCATTCCTTTATTGGTTGTCTTTTGGTTCTATCAGCCTGTTTGCTTCAGTTTGTTGCTTTCAGATAGTTTATTTGATTCAATTTTTCTCAAGTACAGTGCATTGTAGTTTTTCTTTTGCTTTTATAAAAGAAAATAAAAAAGAACCTATACTTGTTTTTACTGCTTTCGCCCCCTTCCTCCTTCTTTGGTTTGACCTTGTTGGACAAGGTACTGAGCAGCCTTTGTTAGTAGGTTTAGATTGATACTTGGGACTTCTTGACCTTTGTTTATGTCAGTCTTTTTGCTCAGTCTCTTCATTCCAAAGTTGGTGGCTTGTCTACCTTTGTAAGCCTTCTTTCCAAGAGAGGTTATATCCAACTTTAGGGAAACCTAGGGTTTGTTTTTGGGGTATAAAGTAGTTGTCTATTTGATTTGCTTACAGTACTTGCTTGCATTAGTTGATAGGCTGATTTTTATTTTGCATTTATAAAAGAAAAAGACAAAAACATATGTTTGCTTTATATGCATGTAGATTAGGGTTTTTAGTCTAGATTGCATAGCATATCATTGTTTTTGGAAAAATATAAAAAGAATTTTGTTCTTTTTTTTCTTTCAAGTTTCTATTTGAAAAAGAAATATAAAGAGAATAGTTTTTTTTTTGCTTCTTGCATTTCATTTCTCTTTGCTTAGTCCTTTGTTTCAAATTTTGAGTCAAAACACCACATAAGTTTCATGCCATTTACCCTCTGACTAATAACAACCCTTAAAATAAACAATATAATTTTAAAATTTACTTGTAAGTTTTATTTTATAGGGTCATACACCAACTAGCTTAGGCTAGACTTGTGGGCTAGGGAGTTTAAACTCCCCACAAGTGTTAAAATTTAGATGTAGTTGGGCAATCACTAGGTAAATCATTTTCTACATTGATTGCATCTGGGAAGCTCCTCTCAAACAGGAGTTAAGCACTAGGCCGCGTGGAGGCTTGGACAGAGGAGATAACCCTCTGAATCCTTGTCAAAACATAACTCAGGACTTTTACGCATCTGGGGATTATGTCCTAGACAGAGTTTCGGGCTCAGCTACCCTGCCCATGCGTACGAGTTCGGCTGATGACTGTCCCCCCAGAATGTTAATATAGTTAAGGTAGCCTTTAGTCTCTTTGACATCTAGGGTTCATACACAGGTACACCGGAAGGTTATTTCTGCTTGACCTTGGATAGACTTGGAAGGTAAGCCCGGTAGAAAGTGTGGGAGGGCAGTGGGTGATTCCTCCGCTTGTGCCTAAGAACATCTACAGGGACGCCAAGTAACTTTCTATCAGCTTTCTTCTGGAAAGTACATCTTATACCTGTTTGTCTGTTTGGGTTTAGGAATTTTTAGTGAGTGCTTTGTGGTTTGTCTGTACTTAGTGTGCCTTTAGGTGTATGCTTTGTAATTTTGGTTGCTTATTGACCTCAGACTTTGTCTCTTGTTTTGAAACTATGGCTAACACCCCTTTGGACACCAACCAAGAGATCCCCATGCTGGGAACTCCTTGTAATATTCCTCTCATAGGGAATGTTGGTGTTCCCTTGATGGCCACCCTAAATCTTCTTGGATTCACCCTAGGGCTACCGGTGTGGTTGTTTTCCACTCCAACTATCCTGAATGCTCCTGATGCTTCTCAAGTAAGTTCCTTATCTCAGGGGCATCAAAACACTGTCTCCCTTTCACCTGTAGTTGATTTTCCTCCTCCTTCTACCTCATCTGGTGAAAGTACTGATACTAGTAACCAGTAGTCTAAAAGGAGTAAAAGAGGGAGGAATAGAAAGAAGGCACATAAGCAAGGGGGCACCCGTTTGACCTCTGCAAGTCAAGTTGAACCTCACCACCTAGCCTCTGTGGTTCATGCTGGGGGCACCTATCCAACCTCTGCAAGTCATGTTGGATCTAAGCGCTCAACCTCTACAAGTCAAGTTGATCTTCACCATCTAGCATCTATTGATCATGATGGTGGGATCCTTCCAACCTTTCCAGGTCATGTCGGATCCAGTCACTCAGCCTCTGCAGTGCATGCTGATGGCACCCGTTCAACCTCTGGTTTTCAAGTTGAACCTCCCCATCCAACCTTTGTTGTTCATGTTGGATCCATCCACCTAGCCTCTGTTGTTCATGCTGGGGGCACACACTCAACTGCTGCAAAGCATATTGATCCTAACCATTCAACCTTTGTTGTTCATGTTGGTGGTGCTCATCCAACCTCTGCAGGCCATGTTGGATCCAGTCTCTCAGCCTCTGCCAGGCATGCTGGGGGAAGTCTCTCAGCCTCTGTACTTCATGCTGCAGGAAATCCGTCGACCACTGCGAGTCATGTTGACACTGTTGAAAAGTCTATCCGTTCAAAACACAAGCTCAAGTTTCCTTGCAAGCTTTGTGAGGGAGACCACCTTACTTATAAATGCCCTTCTATTGAAGAGGTAAGAAGAGTTTGGGCTCATGGTCATCCCTTTTTGAACATCCTGAAGCTTTTCAACAACCAACCTCTCTTAGCGAGGTTGGACCCAGTCACTCAGCCTTTGTAGTTCATGCTGGGGGAAAACTCTCATCCTCTGCACGCCATGTTGAGAGAAAACAGTTAGCCACTTCTAGTCATGTTGACACCGTTGAGAAAACTGGTCGTTTGAAGCACAAACTTAAGTTCCCTTGTATGCTATGCAAGGGAGATCATCTTACTCACCTATGCCCTGCTATCGTAGAGGTGCGAAGAGTGTGGTCCAAGACTCAAGATTTTCCTTCTCCTGAACAACCTATAGTTTCTCAACAACCTACTCAACCTTTGGTTGATCAAGTGGTCGAACCAATCTCAGATTTGGTCTATCCCACTCTTCTTTTGGAGAGTGATCCTAATGTGGTTGAACCAATGTCATCTTTGGTCAATCCCACTCTCCCTTCAGAGAGTGACTTTCACGAAGCGGTTGAATCGATTCCAGTATCGATCAACCCCACTCTTCCTTTGGAGAGTGAAGTGTCTACTAGTCACATTTTCTTCATTGCTAGTTCGGAACTTACTGAACAAGGGGGCACTGAACTTGCTTCGGATCAACCCCCACCAAGCCCTTGGATTGCTTCCTTTGATTGGGATAGCCTAGTTGAGCCGCGCCTTCTTTCTAATGCACCTTTCCAGATAAAGGTCAAAGTTGAACCATATACGATTGCTCATTGTATTGTTGATGAAGGGGCCTCGGTTAGTATTTTGTCTACTTGTGCTTGGCGAGGCATGGGATCTCCCAGCCTTGTGTCGACTGCTAGTTAGTTACTGGCGTTTGATAGAAGAACTTGTTTAGCCTTGGGAATTCTTGCTCAAACACCTGTTACTTTGGGTGGGAAGACCGTCTTAGTTGACTTCATGGTGATAGAAGACCCCTTGGACTTCAATATGCTCCTTGGACGTGATTATGTCTATGCCATGCAAGCTATGGTGTCAACATTCTTTCATGTGATGTACTTTAATCATGGCGAATAAATTGTCACTATCGATCAGTTGGATTTTCTTGATCCGTCTCCTGACCCAACTAGAGACCAGGTCTTTCCTTTATTGGTTCCCAGTGTTTCTATAGACACCACCCCACCACAGGTGAACTATGTGGCCTCTTTTCCTTTGTGTTCAATTGCTACAGAGAAGCAGCCTCTATTTCCATGCTTACCTTCTCGGGACTTGGTCCGAGCAGTTGATCGGGTGAGTCATCCTATACAGACCTCAGAGCATGCTCTCCACTCTATCGATCCATTTGAAATTTTAGACATGTGTCCTATCTCGGATGATCTCCTTCCTTTGGATGAAGTCTTCCTAGAATCTTTGATACAGTCTGACCTTCTTTTGGATGTTGGTTCAGTTGTGACTAAGTCTAACCCTGATTTGCTTAGTAAGATTGATTTTCCCATGGATCGGTCTTCTTATGTTGGCCTTGTTGATTCTTTTGACTCTTCCTTCGAGCAACAAGTCAGTGATCCTGATGAGTTTGATTTTTCTTATGAATTTTTCAACTCCTTGGATACTGAGTTTGTTCCTGTAGACTCGATCTCCCTTGTTGATTTTTTCTCTCCTTCTGAGGTCGATCTTACTGATTATAAACCCTCGAGCCTTGGTGCTATAGAATCTTCTTCGGTTGGTTCTGCCTTGACTTTCCCTTTTATAGAAGATATCAAAGTCACATGTGTTTCTACCAAAGTGACCCGCATCGGATCGTTTCTTTTGAATATGATTCTGATGTTGTTGTTTCTTGGAGATAGGATTTTTAGTTGGATTCGCAACTGGTTACTGGCATCACCTTGTTGTTCAAGTTGTAATTGCATTTGCATGTGCCCTGCTCGCACTTATGAGCCTGACGCCGGCTTCCATGCTTTTAGCTCGTTGTATAAGCCCTCATCTTTGTTCTCATCATCGCCCAGCATTGTATCATTTTTCCTTTGCAACTTGACACCCTTTACCTTGAGGAGACGTTCCCCGAGTATCCTTATCTTGTTCACTTTCCTTGCATTATGCATAGGTCTGTTCCTTGCGCTTGGAACTAGTTTCTCCTGTTTATGACACTCGTCTCCTCGCATTTAGAGCATTCTTTCTGCTCTCCTTCGAGCTCGTTAAAAACAGTAAGGAGGCCACGAGTTGACTTTTCCGGACTCGTTAAAACTTCACGGGAAATATTTTGAGTTTCTTTAGGCCCAAGTCTAACTCCTCAAAATAGACTTGACTGCCGAGTAAACTTGTTCATTTAGGCTCATTAAGAATATGTGAATGGGCATCCACATTGGTGGTAGGTTATCTCTTTCTCGGACCATGTGGAATAATACGAGAAAGGATCCCTCTCTTTTCTACTGAATTGAGAAGAGTATTCTCAAGCATAGGTTTATCTCTTTTTCGGACTTGAGGGACTAAACTTACGGAAAAGGAACCCCCGGTATGAGCTTAGTTTTCTCTTTTTCGTGCTCTGGACCAAAACATGAAAAAGATTCCGAGTGTACTTTATGTCTTTGTCATGCTCATTAAACCCTAAAGAACAAAGCATCGATTTTATTGTTGTAAACCCCATTTCTCGTAATCAAATGGATCTTTCCGAGTGATCTTGCCTTCCTTCACACTCGTAAAACTCATGCTATATGCTACTTTTGAAGGAGCGTTGGGTAGGTGGTAATTTAACCTTTTTCGGACCTTCCTGACTAAGTACGAAAAAGGTGCACCTTTTCTTCTTCGGAAGTTAAGAGAGTTCTTCTTTGGTTTGTTTTATACTTTTTCAGCCTCAGGAGACTAAATTGTACGAAAAAGGACCCCCTTGGAGTCTTCTTTGGAGTTTTCAGACTCTCTAAACTATGAAAACACCGTCAAGCATGTACTAGTTCGGGCTCGTAAAATCCACGAATTAGTGCTTTATCAAGCATTCTTCTTTCTTTTCTTCGAGCTTGTCAAAAATGAAGATGGTATCGAGTTTTCTTTCTTGGACTCGTTAAACCTTTACAAGAAAGAGGGGATCCTATCAAGCATTATTTTCCCATCTCTTCAAGCTTGTTAAAAAATGAAAAGGGAACCGAGTTGGCTTTCTTGGACTCGTTAAAATTTAACAGGGAAGGTAAGGAAGAAGTTTTCTCTTGTTTTCAGTAATGGAATCTAGTCATCCTTGAACATCGCACTCTTTGCTTTCTGATATCCATGTTTCAGTGTCTACTTGTGTTCAGCTATCACTTTGAGTTTCTTACTCCTCCTCTTGTCCGTTATACCTAGGGAATTTGATCATGTCTTCTACATGGCAGATAAGTCTAGTTGTTCTCTCTATAAGTTATACGCTGCCTTGGGTCATCTCTGTGGTGTGCTCATTGTTGAAGGACTCTTCCCAAATGTCTGTTTTATAGCCTGATCCCATCATTGTTATATATGTTACCTATTTGTGTCTACCTTCTTTTTCCCAGTTCCTAGTCACTCTTGTGATCGGTTGGAGGATATATTTCCTTCCTTATCACAGTATGGTTCCATTTCAGCACTTCCTGATGACGAAGACCTAGAGTTTTGACGATGGTACCTCTGGATTCACTTTCATCATGGGTGAATTCCTTTGCTTCAGTTGTTGATTATCATCTATTGATTGACAAACTGTTGAATCCTTTCCATGTTTGAATTCAGCTCCCCTTATTCACATGGCTTGGATTGCACTGGTTCTTTGGGATCCTTTATGAAGACCTTAGTTCCTCTTTATGGACTAAGTTGTGCAAGATTATGTTCTGTTCCTATACACAGCTTCCAGATCTTTGAAGACTCATTATTGTATATTGTGGCTTCGATCGACCTTTGCAATATACATGGTGCTATATGATGTACTCAAATATTGTAAAGGAGCTTGTGTTCCAGTAAATTGAACATAGCATCCTCAGATGTAACTTTGTATATGACATTACTATGTATTTGTTTCAGGTACTCTCTCTGCTCCATTGGATTTCAGAGTTCTCCAAAGCTGATATTTATAATGTATTTCGTCCATCGTTTCCCTCTGACCTCACACATTAGGGGGCATCTATTATCCTCCTAAATGGCACCTCTCCGTCCGAGTGCCGACATTCCTCATGTTGGTACACAAAAGGACATCTATGGATTGAGGTTTGCCCAGGGTACTATAGAGTGGCTTATTTTATAATACATTCTCCCTTTATCCAGCTAGTTACTTTGCCATTTTTACTATGTTAAGTTGTATTCGCGACTCTCCCCTTATACAATTCATGAGTCATTCGCAAGTCTCGGTTGTTGCAAGTCGCGAATGGATGTATTCGCGGGTTTCCCTTATGGTAAGTCGCGAATCATTCACGGGTTGTCCTTCTACATACCCGCGAATGTGTCCCTTAACACTTAAAAATAATAAACATGCGAAAGCTTGAGATTATTTAAGCCTTTTTCCTTAATTACCTTAACTGTCTCAACCTCCTCAACTTGCGAAACTGCCTTATTTCACCCATATAAATACAGGCCTTGGGGAGGGTGTTATAGATGGAGACTTGGAGAGCAAAGCTATGCTGGTGGATTGTATACAGAAGTCTTTGGAGCAGTGGAACTCAGAATCCTTTGGTTGCAAAGGAGTCCTTGTCTCAGGCGTTGGGTTGTAATCTGAACTTCTTCATTATTGATAATAAAGAGAATCCTTCTTCCATATGTGTTTCATGTATCTTGGTTTGATAAATTTTTATGTTTCTGCATCTTATATATGTTTTATCTAACCTGCTTATATGTATATGAATCATCTTGTATCTGGAAGAGTGTTTCTTGATAGGTGAAAGAGGAGCAATCCTGAAGATTTTGGAAGTAGAACAGAGAGGAAGAGGATAGCAAGGATCGATCTTCGTTTAACAAGTAAGTCCTTCTAACCGTCCTATTTCCTATTTTGTACTTTAGAAGTCAATTGTCTGCAAGTTGATAGAGTATGTTGGTAACCCTATACCTATGGTTATTTGGTGTATATTCCTTTACAACAGAACTGGCAACTCTGTTGGGGAAGACTAGATTGCTATAGGTTTTTCTATATCCTTACCAGTCTTTGCTTAGAACTTTGTCTGTGATCTTTTGTCCTGATTTATACTTGCTTCATTATTTGAAAGTTTTGGTTATTTTTCTTGTTTTTGAGAAAAAATTTATACCCATTCGCGGGTTGTCTTTCTAGACAGTCGCGAATACTACTGTGCATTCGTGGGTTGTAATACTAGACAGTCGCGTGTCATTCGCGACTTTCTCTTATACACAGTCGTGAATACCCCTGGAAAATGGGATTTTTAAGTTAAAGTTTATTTGTCTTTTCTTGGTATAATCCCTATTTTTCTGAGTGGATTTTCCTTATGGATGCTGTGTAGCTTGTTTGAATACATTGGGTGATCACATTTAGTGCTTTTTCGGAAGCCCTTGAGTTTTTGGCTTGGATTGTTTACTGTTTGCATCCTGAAGTATTTTGGCCTGTTTGGGTAGTAGGTTAAAGTGTCTTTGTCCAGTCCAACGGTCAGGGCCTTAATTTCTTTTTTTCTATTATGTCTTTGACAGTGGCTGGCCGTCACTTGCCCTTGTAAGTCTGCAGTGATTTTTTGTCATTGTTTGCACCCAAGCTAGGGTTCCTAGCCTTCCTTTATTGGTTGTCTTTTGGTTCTATCAGCCTGTTTGCTTCAGTTTGTTGCTTTCAGATAGTTTATTTGATTCAAGTTTGCTCAAGTACAGTGCATTGTAGTTTTTCTTTTGCTTTTATAAAAGAAAATAAAAAAGAACCTATACTTGTTTTTACTGCTTTCGCCCCCTTCCTCCTTCTTTGGTTTGACCTTGTTGGACAAGGTACTGAGCAGCCTTTGTTAGTAGGTTTAGATTGATACTTGGGACTTCTTGACCTTTGTTTATGTCAGTATTTTTGCTCAGTCTCTTCATTCCAAATTTGTCGGCTTGTCAACCTTTGTAAGCCTTCTTTCCAAGAGAGGTTATATCCAACTTTAGGGAAACCTAGGGTTTGTTTTTGGGGTATAAAGTAGTTGTCTATTTGCTTTGCTTATAGTACTTGCTTGCATTAGTTGATAGGCTTATTTTTCTTTTGCATTTATAAAAGAAAAAGACAAAAACATATGTTTGCTTTATATGCATGTAGATTAGGGTTTTTAGTCTGGATTGCATAGCATATCATTGTTTTTGGAAAAATATAAAAAGAATTTTGTTCTTTTTGTCTTTCAAGTTTCTATTTGAAAAATAAATATAAAGAGAATAGTTTTTTTTTTGCTTCTTGCATTTCATTTCTCTTTGCCTAGTCCTTTGTTTCAAATTTTGAGTCAAAACACCACATAAGTTTCATGCCATTTACCCTCTGACTAATAACAGCCCTTAAAATAAATGATATAATTTTAAAATTTACTAGTAAGTTTTATTTTATAGGGTCATACACCAACTATCTTAGGCTAGACTTGTGGGCTAGGGAGTTTAAACTCCCCACAAGTGTTAAAATTCAGACGTAGTTGGCCAATCACTAGGTAAATTCTTTTCTGCATTGATTGCATCTGGGAAGCTCCTCTCAAACGGGGGTTAAGCACTAGGCCGCGTGGAGACTTGGACAGAGGAGATAACCCTCCGAATCCTTGTCAAAATGTAACTCAGGACTTTTATGCATCTGGGGATTCTGTCCTAGACAGAGTTTTGGGCTCAGCTACCCTGCCTATGCGTACGAGTTCGGCTGATGAATGTCCCCCCAGACTGTCAATATAGTTAAGGTAGCCTTTAGTCTCTTTGACATCTAGGGTTCATACACAGGTACACCGGAAGGTTATTTCTGGTTGACCTTGGACAGACTTGGAAGGTAACCCCGGTAGAAATTGTGGGAGGGCGGTGGGTGATTCCTCTGCTTGTGCCTAAGAACATCTACAGGGATGCCAAGTAACTGTCTATCAGCTTTCTTTTGGAAAGTACATCTTATACCTGTTTGTCTATCTGGATTTAGGAATTTTTAGTGAGTGTTGTGTGGTTTGTCTGTGCTTAGTGTGCCTTTAGGTGTATGCTTTGTAATTTTGGTTTCCTATTGACCTCAGACTTTGTCTCTTGTTTTGAAACTATGGCTAACACCCCTTTGGACACCAACCAGGAGATCCCCATGCTAGGAAATCCTTGTAATATTCCTCTCACAAGGAATGTTGGTGTTCCCTTGATGGCCACCCTGAAGCTTCCTAGATTCACCCTAGGGCTACCAGTGTGGTTGTTTTCCACTCCAACTATCCTGAATGCTCTTGATGCTTCTCAAGTAAGCTCCTTATCTCAAGGGCATCAAAACACTGTCTCCCCTTCACCTGTAGTTGATTTTCCTCCTCCTTCTACCTCATGCGGTGAAAGTATTGATACTAGTAACGGCAGTCTAAAAGGAGTAAAAGAAAGAGGAATAGGAAGAAGGCACATAAGCAAGGGGGCACCCATTTGACCTCTGCAAGTCAAGTTGAACCTCAGTACCCAGCCTCTGTGGTTCATGCTAGGGGCACCTATCCAACCTCTGCAAGTCATGTTGGATCTAAGCGCTCAGCCTCTACAAGTCAAGTTGATCTTCACCATCTAGCACCTGTTGATCATGATGGTGGGATCCTTCCAACCTTTCCAGGTCATGTCAGATCCAGTCACTCAGCCTCTACAGTGCATGCTGATGGCACCCGTTCAACCTCTGGTTTTCAAGTTGAACCTCCCCAGCCAACCTCTATTGTTCATGTTGGATCCATCCACCCAGCCTCTGTTGTTCATGCTGGGGGCACACTCTCAACTGCTCCAAAGAAGATTGATCTTAACCATTCAACCTCTGTTGTTCATGTTGGTCGTGCTCATCCAACCTCTGCAGGCCATGTTGGATCTAGTCTCTCAGCCTCTGCCAGACATGCTGGGGGCAGTCTCTCAGCCTCTGTACTTCATGCTGCAGGAAATCCGTCGACCACTGCGAGTCATGTTGACACTATTGAAAAGTCTATCCGTTCAAAACACAAGCTCAAGTTTCCTTGCAAGCTTTGTGAGGGAGACCACCTTACTTATAAATGCCCTTATATTGAAGAGGTAAGAAGAGTTTGGGCTCATGGTCATCTCGTTTTTGAACATCCTGAAGCTTTTCAACAACCAACCTCTCTTAGCGAGGTTGGACCCAGTCACTTAGCCTCTGTAGTTCATGCTGGGGGCAAACTCTCATCCTCTACACGCCATGTTGAGAGAAAGAACTAAGACCATGTTTAGAAAGTTTGGGTTGATTATATATTCGAGAATGTTGATCATTACTAAAAGTCTTTAAAGATGGATTTCAAATTCCTTGAGTTATTTCATGGTGATTTATGTTTTTATTATACCTGCCTCAGCAGGTATATTGTAATCAATTGCAAGTCAAAATCTTTTGACTTTTGTATTAGTTGGTGTCTTTTGAGGCAGGTATAAAGAATTAAAATCTGTTTTGCAAAGTATGACTTAGGGATTTGTAAATTTTTTTTTTAATTTTGTTAAAAAACTATTTTTGTAAACAACTAATTGGTGGATAGAAGATGATGTAAACTTTGGAATTTGGTATCTGGATTTGAGTTGACATGTGGAAACATGACATCATAATAATAAAATTAAAAAAATAAAAATTATATCCCGTTGGATCCATAAGCGTTGCATGAAGCAGCCGGTAAGATTATTTAGAGTTGATCTCACCCAACCATACACCATTTTCAGCGATGTTATGCCTATACACGAATTGGGAGGACAAATCCCTGCGAAGAAGGAAATTCATAAAGTGGTTCTAGAGACTTTAGTGACCAACCCAGGCTGCAATTTTGTTCTGTCGAAGACAGAGGGCTCGGCCACTTCCAAGAGCTCAAGCTCCGCCCAGGGCTCCTCAAGTTCCTCTACAAACCCTGCTCATGGCTCCGAAGGCTGCATCTTTCATTTCCACTATTGCTCAAGAAAGTTCAACAGTTCCAAGGCATTGGGAGACCATCAGAATGTCGATAAGAAGGAGTGGACTGCAGGAAAATCAAATCTTAGAGTGAATAGCCTGTCAACTAACTGCTTTCAGTATCCTACTACCCATGCTATATCTAGTTCCAATGTAGGCATACTTTGTCAGAATATTGAGCTGGTGTCAATCCCTTTATCGTTCCTAAAAAGGGCCAGAAATGACATAGAATTGGGGACATGAGCTTTACCTTCTGTGAAGTGGCTAAGAAAGGTAGATCATTGGCAGCACAATACAGTGCCTGGTCATATGGTTACCTTATCCAATATTGATGAGTTGGTGTCAAACTCTTTATCTTCTATGAAAAATTGTAGAAATGATATCGAAATGGAGTCTGGCTCCTTAACTTCTGTTAAGAGGGCCAGAAACGAAGATCCCCAACAGCACAATACAACGCATGGCGTCATGGTTACCATTAATACAAGAGATGAGGATCAGCTTGACTTGTCTTTGCATCTTTGATGTTTTGAAAATTCAATGATCAATTCTCACTTGTTTGTTTCGCTTCAAAATTTGAGTTTGCGCTCGAGTAGCAAGACTGGAGTCTGGCGATTAAATCTGTACAGTGCACTTCTTAACCATCATTTTTATATGATATAATCAGCTTTGCTATGTGTTCAGAGACTTGGAAAACCTGGTTCTGAAATCTGCATATGTGAAGAGTACTTCACTTTTAAACGTAAGATCAAAGTGTGACGCCATGGCTAATAGCATCATGGCACAACCCTTGGTACAATAGTTACAGCAGCCATTACCAGGAGTTTGAATGCATGAGACAACATATGGAAGACCTTCTTTACGAGTATGGTGTTGACCTTGATTTCCATGGACATGTAAGAGGCCATTAAAGCATGCATCTTATGCTTTATACATTACAACTTAATTGCACAGAACGACCCTTTATTTTTCTGCTATGTATGTTTTCTGAAAGTCCTGAGCTTTGTGTATGGTATTGTAGGTTCATGCATACAAGAGAACGAACTGAGTTTATAACTACGGAAACATTGAGAGGCTTCCCAAGCATATTCATGCAGATGAGCCTGGGAACTACCCCAACATGAAAAATATACATCCAGAATATGGAGGCGTGTGTCCTTTCAAATACACCTCCGGTACTAAAAGCAGGTTTTTCTGGGACAGGCAGCCGGAGTGGAGTGCTTACAGAGAATCCAGTTTTGGTCATGGCATACTTGAGGTCAGAGTTCAATTTTAGGATTTTCCTTGCTCTGTATGTAATTGAAGAATCTTATTATTCAATCCTGTCTGGCTCTGTATATAACTGAAGATTCTTATTATTCAATGAAAATGATTCTGGCTGTCTGTGTTGTAGGTAGAAAATTCAACACATGCATTATGGACATGGCATCGGAATCAAGATGCATATGAGAGTACAGGTACAGGTGATCAAATATATATTGTTAGAGATTATAAAAAATGTTCTCATCTCAACCAGGCATCGAACAGCCTAACTGAGCAAATTTGTAGAGTTGGAGGGCATGGAAAGTGCTCTGACCATTAAGAAAAATGAGTGTTCAAAAAAATTAACGAAAGACAAACGAGTCATTTTCATCGCAGGGACACAGAAATAGGACAAGACTCAGTATTTTAAATGGTTTTTTGCATTGTCTGCAATTTTCCTATTTGCGGGGTAGCTACTTTCTGACTTAATTGATAAAAACTACTTACATATCTTTGATATGGAGACATTTTTCACAACAAAAGCATTAAACATGTGCTTACCAGCCAAGACCATGTTGTTAAAAGCTTTGAAAAGGATGCCAACTCTGCAGACTAGTGGTGCAATAAAACTTGGACGAGAATTTCTGGATTTATAGGGTATGCTTCCACGCTGCTATCGCAGCCCCCATAGCGAACCCATGAAGCTGTTCACAAATCAGAAATTGAGCAAATCAGCAAATGCTAAAGGGGGTGTACTTCCAGGTAATTTGTTCCTTGGAATCACTGCAAAATGGACACAGCAGACAAGAGGGGTCTCGTTCGGCCCTCAGGCTCCGGAGCTCAGAAGCCAGGACCAGGTCTCTCTCAGGTCCTTATTTGCGGCCTCCTTATAGGGAATAGATGGAGTGAATCATCGAAAGAAGCTCCCCATTTAGGGATGATGGTATTTAAGAAGTTAGAGCACCAGTTGATGTGTCGTGTTTTACTGAGCTGCGTGTCACATGAAGGGCAGTTGTCTTCGTAGTCTAGTAGCTGGAATGCACTGGTGGATTAGTCTATAATGCTGTGCATGGAAGCCAAGTGTTGTCTTATACTAATTGAATTAAATATAAAACTATATTTGTGGTTCCAAAAGAGGTGATGGCTCCATATCTATTCGGCGCAATAAAAACTCGTTCTTCAACTAAATTTAAAATTAAAACATGAAGATGTAATGAGTGATGTTTTAATTTAAAAAAACTATTGATGCCATCTGCTTATGTGAAGTCTTTATTATGGGAAACTATTTAATATATTTAATACACAACAATAAATTGGATAATCAAATGTAGTCGTGCTCAACCCCTACCCCTATGTACCTTGGAATCAACTTATGTCTCATGGACTCTTTGGTAAGAGTGGGATACGTGTCCTATATTTACAAGGCTTTTGTTGTTTATTAATTCAATTCCTAAAGTAGTTCCACCCAAAACTATATTTTAATTGAAATCTTGCTTATTATAAATTCATTTCCCAAAGTAACTCCACCCAAACCTATATCTTAATTAAAAATGGGAAATATTTAAATACCAATAGGAAATATTTAATACAAATATCATGAGACAAGGGACAAAGAAATATGATCAAATCTATACAATTAGATTTGATTTGCCTACAATGATTTCATTTAGACATTGCTACTTGTTTGTAAAGAAAGATCATTCGTTATGACTAAAGTCAATATTAATCATAATAGAAATATATTTGTAACATTGTTCCCTAGACAAATATCCTCTAAGTTGCCTTAGATGGAAGATTTGTCACTTGAATCCTTCCACGCCCCATTTTACTACATTTATATACTAATGTTGACTAAAAAAAAAAATGATCCATCGGTGTGACAAAGTATTTAGTTTTCAGATTTTACATTTATATAATCTGTTATAGCAAGTGGTACCATCGGCAAGCCTCGGAATCTCTCCCTCCCTAGCCCTGTAATATGCCATATCCACTGCCACAGAATCATAGTCTAGTGCACCCAAATATGCAGACTCAGACGACCTGGCTTTGACGAACCTCAGAAGAATTCCATTGTAGAGCTCCAGTCCGCGGAGGCTTCCGGGTCTCATGTCTTCAAGTCGTTTTACATCCTTGATGAACTCTGAAATCTTTGAAAGCTTGATCGCTACTGCAGTCTGATGAAAGAGCAGGCCCTTCACTCTGGGATCCCAGGCACAGGCCGTCAGCAGAGCATCGTTAGGAGAAGACAAACATGATCTAGAGGCTTGCATCATGTTCTGGAATCCAACCACAGGATAGCCATAGCCTTCTCTGTTCCTATCATGGAGTCCAAATCTACCACTCACCATGGCCATCGTCCCTGCTCCTGCGCACACACATTTCCCCATTCTGTTCTCGAAAAATTCTTGAACTTCTTCTGGATCGACAATGTCATTCCCAGGTTAATTAACACATTACAAAAAAAAACCTCTTGATCCATCGCAATAGTTTTTTAATTAAATGGCTGTTCTTGAACAACCTAGTATGGATTATACTAGAGAGATTGTTCTTGAACAATCTAGTCTATTTGAATAGTTTTTCAAATTGACAATTCTAATCAATCTAATCTAGATGATCTGATACTTTGATTTAAAAAAATATAGATTGAGATCCGAGTCTATTTGAAAAACTACACTATAAGTATGTATCCATAGCAATAGTTTTTCAAATTGACGTTTCAGATTAATCTAGTCTACACCACACCACACTAGAATGATCTGAGGTGCACCATACTAGATTGATCTGAAGCTTCAATTTGAAAAGCAAACTCACGTTGATGATAGAAACCTAAGAACTGAGACATTAAAACACAAAAAATTGATTTCATTACCAGAGACACGAGCAGTGGTTAAAAGCAAGGTTGGTATGGGACGAAATCCAAAGAAATCATTCACACCATCCCCTGAGACATTCATGGAGACTCTGTTATCAATCCTGTAAAGCACTTTTTGTTGCGAAGGATACCAAGTCAAGTCCCCAAATTCATGATTTCTACCAAATTCCACCACCTTGTTCTCTAGATTAGCATCGCTCTTGAGCAAGTAAACGATGGAGCGTTTAAACATGGGTTGCAATTGAAGGGTCACCTATATCAATTATACAACAGATACGTTATATTTTTTTGCCTTCATGGTACAATAAGATTCGAAGCTGTGACTGATCAATTAATTAGGCAGGTGGTAGTACCTAAGATATAATGCCAAGAAGGCCCAGAGAAACCATAGCTGCTTTAAGATCTTTGTCTACGCGAGTCAGGATAGTGATTCTAGCATAGTTTTCTTCTGGGCAGGTGGGGCTTATGAGTTTTAGGGTGACAATGTATTCATGAACAGCGCTGCCATTGCCGAAGAGAGAGCTTATGTGGGCACCAATGGCGAGGAGCCCGGCAATGGTGACTCCATCCCAATAGGGGGAATGAGGGAGTGCCAGGCCTCGTTTGACAGCTGCGTCTATAAGCTGTCAGAGCATCACACCGCACTCCACAGTTATGGTCATGGACTCGGTGTTGACAGCGATAATACGATTGAGATATAGAGTGCTTATGATGAGACCAGAGTCTCGACCTGGGCAGACGAGATTGGGAATGCTGTGAGACCATCTGGTGACCACCCTCATCTTCTGCTTCCTCCGGCAGGCCATGGAAACAGCCTCCAGTGCCTCCTTTTCATTGAATGGGAACACAGCAGAAGCAGCCTTGCAGGGGATTCGATCTGGAAACATCCCATAGGCATTAGAGACTGTGCAATTTGTTAAGCCTGTTGTATTTGAGCATTTCATGGGTGAGCCTGGTGGACTCCCCCTGACGCCATGAAAAATAACCAGGAATACGGCGACGACGATATAGACAAACCACCAAACTATTATTAAACATTGGCCCTCTTTGGCGCAATTCTGCACCTGTTTTGTCTAGGCTCTAACGAAATCAAATACCGAAAAGTCTCTTTTTTAAGTTATCATTTGAAGTGTCATGATGCATGGAAAACCATTTTTCAAAAAAAATAACGTGTTGATCGTCACGGGGAAGGGGGGCTCATGTGACAAACTGCAGCAGCTGCATCTATTTTTATTTTGCATGAACTCCATAAAATAATTAGAAAGAGAGGCATCATATTGAACACTTCTGGGAGTCCTTGTCAAACCCGTCCTCAATCACTTACAGCAACTTCAAAATGACGTCATCAACATCTAGTTCAGGTATACCAATTCATAGTATCATTTTTGTAATGTTTTCATTTTTTTTGGAAGTTTTCTTTCTTTCTACATTCTAAGAATATAAAGAACAATATTGTCTTTTTCAATGTCTTAACTTTTTTTTATCAGGCTGAATTACATTAATTAAAACCGACAATATTGTCTTTTTCAATGTCTTAATAACTTTTTATCACACTGAATTACATTAATTTGATTGACAATGATGATAATGGTTATCAATATCGATTGCGTTTTTAATTATTGGATGTAAGGTTGCAGTTTATTAACTTAAATAGTTTAGATCTGTTTAGGGATTATTTTATTTTTGTTTTACGAAATTTTAAAAGGGTAAATGGCTACTTGGTTTTCTTAGAACTTTATTTTAGTATTTAAATATATTTTAATAGAAATATTATTATAATAATAATAGTTTTTTTGTGGGGACAAGAACAAATTAAAAAATGTTGATGGAAGAAAGCTACCAAGAGTACTTAACTTGCTACATAATCATGCTTTGAGCTTGTGACTTAGAGAAGCATGTCTATATTGCCACCGTTACATATATAGAAAAATATTATAGAAAACAAAACCCATCCCCTAAATTATTTCCTTGCAAACCACAATTCTGAGATGACGATCCGGGATTTGCAATGCTCTCTCCTTTCTCCATCGCCATCCTTGCCACTTGAAGTTCCGGCTTGTCAAACCGAATTTCCATCTCCGCTAGCATTGTTTTCATTGCACGCTCTATTTAAGATATGGACTCCGCAAACTCTTCATGAAGCTGGGACAAATATCTATCCACTATTTCCAGGTGCCTTCCCTCTTCAACATCCATATATTGTAGGTGTCTTTTCTTCCTTCTAAGTTTCCTTTGTATTTCCCTAAGCTTGATAGCAAATGACAGAGAAAGGTCGGAAGAAGTAGTTGACTTAGAGGAGGAGGCCATGAGATCAGAGGGGTTTCTTAACCAGAGAACCACAGACAAAATTCGATTTTGCAACCAATAAACTACGATGAAGTGCGAATTGCAAATATTTCTAATTATCGGACCATCACCTATTAAATCCCATTTGGAGCGCATTAATCCTGAAATCCTGGTATAATCCATCACACATACCACATGATGGAAGGAGAACGGTAAAGGACACTATAGCAGACCCAAATTGCAGCAGAGCTCACTTGAAATGACCATGGCTGACGTTCGGGAAGTACGAGTTGTAGTACTTAAATGAATTTTAAAGGGCTCATGCAACATTCCACGCGTTGATGTAACTAACTCACCACGGGCCGTCATATGAACTGAGGAGATAAGCAAGCTCTACATGGGAGGGTCATATGATAATCCCCACGATCTTATGACCAGGGTCCTATGGGATCTGACATAAAAAGCTAGTCCCATTTAGAATTAGAGTTGCTTTGCTCAAGGAGGAAGCAACCTTTGCTACTAAATCTTCTTTTTTTATTATTAGATTAGCATATAATTATATACAACAATGCCACACATTCTATGTTTTTAAAGAACTATCTTCTTTGAAGTTTCATTGTAATAGTTGGTGCTTACATTGGAATTCAGATTTTTCAAAATCTCCAATTGTTGTTACATTTTTAATATCTATATTGTTAAGTATTTATTAGGCATTCAACATTGTTAATGTTATTCAATATCCATTTCTTATGTAATATTTATTAAACTATTTTGAAGAGCCAAGTACTAGGCATCTATGTTGCTTATCTCAGCTGTTGGTAGTGACAAAAGCTCTCCTATTCACAAAGACAAGTAAACTCATTTTGGATCTTTAATTTCAAAGACTTACTTAATAACTAATTAATTCATATACACATAGAAATATAAACAGTGACACTTACAAGAAGTAACAAGTAATGCAACAACCTATAAACAACAAGTAATCTCACATAGACATATAAGTACCATGTCAACAAGTAATACATTGTTGCAAGTTTGAATGTTTCATAATTTCATCAACTTTTAGCTTTAAACTATATACAATATTACAATAAAATATTTCTAAGAGGCAGGTATAAGCAGCCTTGCTGCTATTTCATCTTGTTTTTAATGTATTGATAATTTATGTTTTCTTAATTATTTTTGTATGGGTGGTTATGCATAATTGTTTGGTAATGGGCCTTGGGCTTAGATTAATGGAGAAATATAGACTAGGATACGTGTCTTTTTTTAATTGACTTTTAGAATCATTATTAATAATTTGATAGAGATATAAATGCATATCCTTATTTTTAAATATTGACATTTGCGTCTCTTTTGTCCATTAGAAATTCCTTATATAAATTAATTGAACTAGGGTAAGTAACAAATAATGTGGTAGATCAACATAAACTATGTATTTACATATATGTCTATTTGAGGAAAGGGGTTTTGGATTAAAAAGTGTTGGAGAGTGAGAACCATAGTTTGACATAACTACTAAATTATGAATGTGTTTTCTTTTTATGTACGCTATGTTTCAAGCATGGATATGCCCTATATCTTTGCTTTGAGGTAAAATAACAATTCTAAAATTTGAAAAGAATAATAAACCCAATTTGTAGAAAAACCTACTGATGAATCATTAGATGGATAAATTCAGAAGGATATAATGTCATCCTAACTGATACATATTCTACAAATGACTTTGCACACATTATGTCAAGTGTTGCATTGATATCGATATGAACATGACTAGGTGCTCATCCTCTCTATTTCTATTTTTATCACCTAAATAATTTCGAAGGAAGATGCAAACTAATTTGGATCTATAAATGAAAATTGTCATGAAATGATGCAATGCATTTAGTTCTCATAGGATTTCCAACATAAAGGGTGAAAGTGCATTCCATCATCTAAAGGACCATCATCATAGACATTAATAAGAAGGACACTTATGTGTTATTATGGTAACTAAATCAATTTGGTATGTGACATTCTAGCATGCAAAAGTTGTAGTTAATCATTTTAAAATGGGAAAGGCTACAATTTTAATAGTGAATTCAAAATATGATATCTAAAGTGTAGGGGTTAACTATTGAATATCAAAATTAAATAAGTTAAAATAATCCCTATATTTTCATGACACTATAAATATATTAATTCAAAAAACAATTTAATTATTAATTTTAAGTTGTATATTAACATAATTAAGTCATATGAGTAATTTCTTTTATGAAAGTTTATTGTGAGAAACACATATTCAAAGAAAATGGAATTGAAATCAATAGCACGGAAAATTTTAAGGATCTATAAATTTCTTAATATGTAGAAATCTCCATTAATCATGCTAATTTTACATTTTCAACACAAAATGTACTTATTTTTGTGTAAATATTTAAATATTTAAGGATTTTATATAGTTTTTGGATAATTTTTAAGATGTTTAGAGTAAAATATTTCATTAAAAAATAATAATTATTTTTTTGAAAAGTTAATAAAAATTAACTCTTATACTAAATTTCACCCTTAAATTTTCTAGGATAAAAAATAATATTTCTAAATAAAAAATATTTGATTATAAGTAAATATTCCTATTTTGAAAATATTTTAAATTAATTGTGTTTTTTTTAATTATTAAAAAAAATTATTTTATAGAAATTTATATGAATTTATGCAAAATATGTATATGTTATTAGGAAGAAATGCAAATATAAATAAAAAGTTTGTTGAGTTATATTATGAATGATCAAGGTCATAATTCATTGAGAAAAAAATGCATTTCTTAATTATAAGAACATACGATGTATATTTGCTAATAAAAATGCACATTATGTATATATAATTA
>LPNX010207431.1:37999-60008 GCA_001517045.1 Pseudotsuga menziesii
AGTATATTGACATGTCAAAGCCATCATGTTTTTTTTTGGTGTTGTACAAGGCAGACCTAGTAGTGAGGTTACAAGTGGACTTTTATTTTTATTGGACAATCATTATTACAAATTTGGCACATGTATTGGATTAGCCACGAATAACAAGGCTAAACTACATGCATTATACTCTCGTGCTAACTCGATACAAGTCTTTGGAGGTTCACTACTTGTGATAAACTGGCTATCTAAAAATAGACCACCAAAAAAATCTACCTAAGGCCAATTTATAAAGAAATATGTGGGTGACTGCACTATTTCAAGAGGTCTCTTTTACACATATCTATCAGGACAAAAATATCCAAGCCGATCAACTCTTAAAATTGAGATTACAATATGCTGAAGGTACCTCGATAAATCAATAAAGATAATATCAAAGAACTAGACTTGGGACCCCTATTCTAATCGCATGTGCATGATACATACATATTTTTGGATACTTGCAATTTTGTATTGAAGCATGAAGTCTCAAAAGTAGGAATTTAAGCTATTCCATGAGAAATATTTTTTTGGACAACTATTAAAGGCCAAGAAAAGATGCTAGATGTATTTTGATGAACACTATATTTGTATTGCATAATATATGTGGATTTTATGTATTCTGCAAGAAATATTAGAGAAAGACGAAGTGTAAGGATTTTAAAAACCAATGAACAATATGATTTTAGACTTAATATTAATTCGGGTCGTGATATTTTTAGTAGGGAATATGATAATTTTATTCATTCAAATAATATTTAATTAAATTAACATCTTATATATATTTAATAAAATTAACATCCATTTTTTTGGCGTTATTTTTAGTTATTAAAACCATGAAAAATATTGCATGGATGAAGCATCTCCATTTTCTCCCATAACAAAATGGAAAAAGGTGAATTAGGAATCACAAGTAACCTTGTGATGAAAATGAGAACACTGCATTTTGACCAATCTCCCTACTTTGGAAAAAATAAAAGGGTTAGCATATCTTAGTTTTTAAACAATCCACTACCAAATGTTTATTTATTTAAAGGATTTTAATGTTTATTTATGTTAAGTTTTTTTTATTGCTTAGATGATATTCTAAAACAATTTAAGATGGTAGGATCACTGAAATAATAACAAGTACAATCACACAAGAGAACAAAAGATTTATCTTGGGAAATTTTCATGGGGGAGAAAACCCAACAAAAATTCCTCAGTATAGAACTCAACCAAAATAGTGTAAAACCTAAGACAACTTCTTCCCTTGGCGCACTTCTTCTTCTCTCTCTTGCAAACTTTCTTGAGTGAAGTGAGTACAAATGAAGGAGGCTCCTCCCTATTTATATTTGACTCTTGACTTGTCCTAAAACCTAGCTTGGCCGACTTGTCTAACTGACAGGGCTGACTTGACTAGTAGGACACCAAAATTAATATTTATTATAATGATTCAAGGGTACTATTGACCTGACTTACTTCCGGAGGTTTACATTGATTCTTTCAATGACTCTTACATGACCAATTACATTAGTGACAACTCCCAAAGGAAAAATACAATTAGCACAACTAGAATATCTTTCGAAGTTACAACATTTTAACACTCCCTCTTAACTAGGAAGGTATTATATATCAACAAACACTACCACCACTGTACATCTAATTGGTGAGCCTCTATATGTCATAGGAAGTTTTAGAATCACATCATACATATTCATCATCAATCTCAGTATGAGAATACAAGGTCTTCTTCTACATCTTCTTTCGCAATATCAGTAAGTGGATACTGAGTCTTCTTTTGCAATATCATATGTGGATACTAAGTGTCCTTATGCAATATCAGTATGTGGAAATTGAGTCTTCTTCTGAGTCTTCTTCTACAATATCAGTATATGGATACTAAGTCTTCTTCTTCTTCTGTAATATCCATAAGTGAATATTGAGTCTTCTTCTTCTTGTGCAATATCAATATGTGGATATCGAGTCTTCTTCTTCTTCTTCCGTAATATCAGTATGTAGATACTAAGCCTTCTTCTTCTTCTGCAATATCAATATGTAGATATCGAGTCTTCTTATTCTTCTGTAATATTAGTATGTAGATACTAATTCTTCTTTTGTCATATCAGTATATGCATATTGAATCACCTTCTTCCATCTTAGTAAGTGAATACTGAATCATCTACCTACCACATTAGTATGTAAATACTAAAGTAACAACAATAACATCATTAACATGTTAGTGCTAAAACATCATCATAAACAAATAAATACTAAATCATTATTTGTAAAATTAGTAAATAAATAATGAAGAAAAACTCATCGACATCAGTATAGAAATACTGAAACTACCTTATCATCATCAGTATGGGAATACTGAAACTACATCATCATCAATATTGGAATAATGAACCTTCCTGATCAACATCAATATGAAAATACTGAACCTGCCTCACCAACATCAGTATAAAAATATTGAAACTACCTCATCATCATTAGTATGAGAATACTGAATCTACTATATCAATCATTAGTACAAATATACTGAAACTACCTCATCATAATTAGTATGAGAATACTGAATTTTCCTCATCCAAATCAGTATGAGAATAATGAATCTACCTCATGAACATCAGTATGAGAGTATTGAACCTACCTCATCAATATAGGAATATTGAAACCACCTCTTTCCCTTTGGCCTTCTGAAGCAGCATCACGGTGGGTTCTCTAGTATATCCACCCGGGCATTTTGTCTCACTTACTAACCCTTTCGAGCCAATAATCCTAGTCAGACATATGGATCTCCCTGGGGACCAAACAAGCCTTGTCTATATTACTAACCCTTTCGTGCCAAACAAGCCTAGCCTGACATACTAATCCCCCTAAGATCAACATGCCTCATCTGACTTACTAACAATTTTGTGTTAAGTTTGTGAATCATTGATCTACAGGAAAATGAAAGCAATTTAGAAGGGAAATTATGCAATCGAATAATCAAAGAAAGTATAAACTAAACCATAAATCCATGCCACAAATTTCAGATAAAACAGACACGAATTGATTAGTTTATCACAACATTAATCTTCATTCATGTATCAGTAATACAATGGCGATACAATAAATAAAATTCAAATCATGTGGATAGGATTCAAATATACCAACTAAACCTGATTGATTAGCTAACTTAGTGTGTCTAAATCACTGCTGGAGCTCACTAGTATAACTCTAGATGTCTAAATCTATCTACAATAGGTTAATTGATGAGGTATGTGGAAAAAGGGTGCCACTCTCCCTGCATGCATACAAAACTGGCACTAGGATAAATGAAAGTGATCTAACTGATTGTAATTGGAGTTTGACTCAGCATAACTGCTTACCTACCACAACCAACTAATGGAGGTTGGTGGTGGCACTCAGAGTGGGCTCTTATAATGTAGGGATTGGCACCGGTGGCACCAATGGAACCAATTGCACCAGTGGCACCAATATTCACGGTGTCACCAAAAATCTAGTAAGGTGATAATTGATCGCCTAAGATAGGAAATAATAACAAATAGATTATATTTGACAAAGGAGTTTTATTAATCCCAACATCCCCCCTTAATCCTACCATTGGAGAACTTGGGCCTTGGGAACTAGGACAAAAGTCACCCATACAATCTAAATAATATAAAATAAAATGCTTAATAAAATAATGAAAATGGAAAAAATATAATGGGAGACCCCCCCATCAAAATAAGAAAGAATCGAGAAACAAGCTATACTATTTAAGAGAAAAAATTTCTCTTTGAGCAAAAACTTATGAAAAAAATTGCTGCAATTTGTAACTCTATGGAGCAACTATGTAGAATCATGGTGTCACATACCCCAATTTTGTAAAATAATGTTAATTGTTTAATTTGATTTACTAAGACATTATGTTAAATTTAATTCTAAGTAGGAACTGAGGACTCAGCAGAGTCAAAAGAAGTGGAATGTAATTATGAATATTTTATTATTAATAAATAAAAGTGGAGACAAGAGCGTGGGAGAGTTGTTAATAAGAGGTTACTGGTCAAACTGGTGGAAGGAACTAGGTGGAGGGAAAAAGACAAGTGGCAGCATTCTCAAACACTTCCTATGTTGCAGGTGGCAACTTCCCTACATTTGGGGTCATGATCCCCCAAGAAAGTGGGATTAGAGCAGGTGGCTCAATAAATGACAACTAACCCAAAAAAGACCTAGGCAATCTTTTAAAAAGTACACAATGAATAGAGCTGGGGTTGCTCAGATATATTCCAGAGAAGAATCATTCAGGGGAATGCTGTTCAAGAATTTCATTGGGGAAAAAGGGAAAATAGTAAGCAAGGTGTTTTGAGAGAAAATCTGCAATAACTTGGTCTGTTACAGCTTGAAAGCTGAGAGAACTTAATGATAAGTTCAGGATTGGTACTGAGTCTGAAGACTGGTACTTGATTATTGCTGCACCTAGTTCCATCCAAGGAGACCAGAGCAAGCTCGAGGGTCCTGAGGAGTCGTTGTTTGAGCACTCTCCAGGAGTTGGTAGGGAGGAACGGCCTCCCATTGCTATTATTGTCCAAGCTCAAGAACAGGTTCTGTCATCTAACAGTCTTTGTTTTAGTAACTGTGTATGATTGAATGTTATGTTTGTAGTTTATGATGTAAAAATTTGGATGGTTAGTAATGAAGATGTTTTTAGTTTATTTAGTAATAGAATCTTTTGATGAAAAACAAAACCCCTCGTGTGTTTTTCCTCATATGGAGTGACCAGACCGCACTCCAGCACAGGGGTGAAATTATGAATAAAGATAGTAGGATGAAATTGCAGAATAGAATGTTAATGGAGTTATAGAGTATTTCTTTGTGTTGTTATCAGAAGAAATATCCTTTGTATCAGTAGTATTAACCTGTACTGAAACTGTCAGTCTTTTTAGAAACAGAGAAAGAAGCTATGTTAACTATTGATAGGTGCAGGAATGAGTAGATAAAACAGTTTTTGATACAGTAGTTACTTTCAGTAATCTCATTGCTTAATTGAATTCAAGAGAAGAGTAAGATAGTTCAATAGAGTAGGATTAAGCTAAATAAAGATGTTTTACAGTCTACTTCTTTCCAGATTTAACTATTGCTTGTATAAAAAACAAAACTGAAAGAAAGATTGGCTAGAATGATTGATTGTTTCTACAGGTGACTTATTGAATTTTAGACTTTATTTATGGTTAGCAATCTATGTGTTCATTTATTTGGTTTTATTTACTTAAGCATAAATAAATTCTACAAATGCCATCCTATACTTTTAAGTTGTTAACAATTGCAGTACTTAGTTCTTTTTCTTCTATTTTCTAAATATTAACTTGTAACATAATTAAGACAATCTAGTATACAGAGAGTACTTCTGTAAAATATATAGTACAGTAAGTATAATAATACAGTAATAAATTACTAAGTTTATTTACGATTATAAATAAACAAAGAATAAGGGTAACAATTTTATAATAACATTTACAATTCTTGTAAATAAACTAAACTAAGTAAAAGTAACAATAGAAGCCATAGTACTTACAGGTAAGACAACAGTCTTATAATATATTCTTTCTATTATTTATGTTGCATGGACTAAGTATGCGGATTATATACTAACTATAGAAACAATATTATTATAGTGTTCTATTTAATTTTAGTAACATGAAATAAAATTATAACTTCTATACCTAAAAGAAAAAGAAGTAACTGTTAGTTATTTAAGCACTCCACCAAGTACATGAATTGTTTTATTTTATTCTTTTAGTAAAATAATATAATAACATTGACAGTTTTATAAAACAAACTAGATATAAGAGTAATGTACAGGAAACCCTAATGATATTTTATAAAATTATTATGGAATAAAAGTCAAGTATATTAACACACTGCCATTAATTCAACAGAGTGACATAATGCTCGTCTTATCGAGCTTAAGAAAATATTATACAACCTAACTAACAACCTCATAACTTACAGAGGTATATTATAAATCAAAGTTAAATGCTGTAAATATTTTCTTACTGCCGAGCTTCAAATATTATAATTATAACACAAATAAGCATACAAATTGTAGTACTGTAATATAAACAAAGAAATATTTAAAAAGAAAAGACTGTATTAATAACTCATATTTTGGAGTTAGGGTGAAAACCCTGTATTTTCATAATTACGAACATAAGTAAGAAATCGAGGGTTGTAAACCCCTTTCCAACTTAGCTCACGGCCTCTTGTTGTACACAGTAAAGGTAAACAAGTCGGAAGGCTCTCTAAAGTCCTCGACCTCTTCAAGTATTTGAGATTATGGCATAATTGCCCTCTGTCTCATTTCACTTCTTACACAGCATTTGAACAAAAATTAACATATACAATCACGACCGAAGCCGAAGCACCCTCGCACAACGCAAAGCTTCTTTAAATACCAAAAGTATCAAACAAAATAACAGGATAAACTAAAGTCGCATGGGTTGCAGACCTCAACGCACCAACCCTCAAAAGTCCCAAAGGGACCGCACAAGGAGAAGGTGCCATGGATTAAACCAGGCTTACCATTAACTTGCAACCGTTGCCCCACTTGGTACCAAAAGCCACGTAGAAGGGAGGGTCGAGACCTGTATCCAACGAAGAAAACAGTATTATTAAAATTTGTAAGCTGGATAAATATTCTTATATTTACAACAAACAATAAAATGAAGGAAGGACTTACAGTCTTCCTACCTAATCCTTTTATGGAGGCGCGACCACCAGCAACAATAAAACAACCACCAATGCGAGAAGGAAACCCTTCTGTAGGAAGGGAGAATAAGATTAACAATACAAAAAACATGCAATCGCTATCCAGGAGGTCAAGACCATAGCTCTCACTGAGGAAGGAGTGGTATTCAGTCAAGGGTTTGGGTTCGAGATAGTAAAACAGAGAAACCCTGAAGGAAGGACAGCTAACAGATGACCAATAGCTACACTTGCGACGACACTGTTTAAATGTGCTATTGAACGATCCCACAAGAAAATAACGAGCTGGAGGATACAATTGCAGAGGAGCGGTGCAACAACGGTGCACCAGCACCATCGCAGAGCGACAGGAGGCCGAATATCACGGGCAAGATAACAAGAATAGGGTTTGAAGGAGGAACCTTTTTATCCATGCAGTACACGGCCACAGTAATGCCACGTTACCACGTTAATAATTTTCATGCAGTGGGTGTTTTTCCCATAGTCTCGATGGGCAATGACGAGAAAATGAATTTTAACAATCATTTACTATTTTTCAAAGGTTCTTGTATGATCATCAAGCCCGAAGTCAACCTATTATTAACGCATGATAACAAAAGAATTGTTATATTATAACTATGCTATAAAGCTTACGTACGGCATGAAAAATGAACGCCCTATCAAATACATTAAGGTATTTTATTTGAAAACAAACAATCATAACATCGATATTAATAAAGCCATGTAGAAGGGTTTTAGAAGAATTAACAACATCTATTCGTTGAAGATCTTGTTTCAACCTTTATTCATATTTACATTTGATTGGTAACATGGTAAGGGTTATACCCTTATTACTTTTAACATAATATCCTTTAAATAAAAAGTTACACCCTAACGCTAATCATAGGCAGGGTCAATAATACTACTATTATAAGAATAACACATTATTCATTCCTTCAATAGGTTATAAGTCCATCCAAGGTTATGTCTCGTATTGTTTATAAAAAAAATATATACTGGAATCTTCTATAATAAGATGCCCATCTTGCTAGGATGCTTCTAGCTACATATCAGTGTCATTACATCTATAAACTTTTAAGTTGTAACAAAGAAGTTAGACATAACAGTATTCTTCAGCTTTAACTTTATATAACCTTAGATGAACTATTGACCATAACTTGATTATAATGAGTTGCATAATTTGTGAGTAAAGGAATTCAGTTTTCTCATACTGTCTTAGTCTAATAGACAGCAATTTTGTACCAAGGAAATAATATAGCCAAACTGTGAAGGCTTTGGAAGTAAGAAAAAAAGTATAAATACTTTTAGTGTCGCACATGACTACTTATTCCATGGATTTATAAGTTAAACTAGGTTCTTAATGTAACCTTTCTGCCATCTTTTGACCTGTTTACAAGAAAAGATTCATGATACTTTTAAACTTGACAACTAGGGTGGAATTCAAGAGTTCAAAGGCTACAAGAAGTATAATTTGAAGGAAAATAGCTGTCGTCAATACCAGTAGAATAAAATCTATTTCTATAACATTTTAAAAGGAAGAACAGTTTAATGCCTTACCTCTGTAAGCTTGGGAAACTGACTAGCATGAACATTATTCTACTGAATTAAAATTTGTGTGATGAATTTATATTGAATACTTTAGAATTTTGATAAGCAGCACCCGAACGTCTTACCTGTAATCTGTAAGAGAAGGAAAACTTCTGCGTTAGCTCGAAAGCTAAGTAAGCCCAGTTTTGCATGACAGTCCCACCTTCTGGTCGCAAAGAGAAAATAAGTTAGTAAACTGAAAGAACTGTCCAATAAAATATATTTATTGCAGCAAGTAAATCAGATAATGATTTCCGTAACACACACAACTAATTAAACATTTAGATGATTGTTTTTGTTAATTAGCTGTATTTAATTTTTTTTAAATTTTTCGGAAAATTTGGGGTTTTGACATGTGGTATCAGAGCACAAGGTTCAAACACTAGGCCTTGATGCAGCCCAACTAGCTTTCCTAAGAACAGTAAATTAAAATAAGATGCTAACATGTGTTTTGTTTTATGTAAAGAACATAAAATTTCCTTTTTCTGAAATTTAATAGGTAGGTATGGAAAAAATGGGAGAGTATGCTTAGGAGGAGTCTCCAGATATAGAAACAAGACAAATACCCAGAGAACCTATGTTAGAAGAGGTGACTTCCAACTCTTCAGAGCTGTTGCAGACTGTAAAAGATTTGAAGACTGAAATGGAATCAGTCAAGAAGGAGAATGAAAGGATTTTGAAGGCTCAGGAAGAGTTGAACCAAATTTTAATAGAAAAATTTCAAACTGAAGGAAGGAGCAAAAGATCAGAATCTGAGGATGTTAGTCATCAAAGGAGGTCTAAAAAGGTGAAGCTGGCAAAAACTGAAAGCCGTTCATCATCTGAAGGGTTCAGAGAATGACAAAGTTGCCATACTACTAGTGACAGTAGTGAGGTTGAGTTGTATGACAGAAAGAAGAAGTACAGACCATATGAGGAGATTTCAGGGGAGTTAAAAAAGATAAAGCCCCCAACTTTTAATGGAGAGACTGAAAAAGGGGAAGAAGCAGAGTCCTGGTTATCCGGGATGAGGAAGTATTTTCATATATACAATTATTCAAATAAGCTGAGAGCAAGAATGGCAATCTATAATCTCTCCAGAAAAGCAGACATATGGTGGAAATGTTTGAAGAGAGTCAAGGGTATCAGGGAAAAATAATTTAATTGGAGTACTTTTAAAAGGTACTTCAAGAAGAAATTTTTGTCTGAACAATATTATGAAGAAAGAGCTAAACAATTTTATGAATTGAAGTTCAGTTCAATGACTATGAAGGATTTGAACAGTAAGTTCTTAAGCTTGCTTAGGTATGTACCTTACCTAGTAGACGAGAATCCTAAAGTGCAGAGATTTCTCAGCTGTCTACCATATCACATTAAGGACAGAATTGAGTATGATAACCCGAAGACTCTGGAGGAAGCCATGCGGAAGGCTAATTTTTGTTTTGAGCAGAACAAGAAGAAAGAAGGCTTAGCCAACTGGAAGGCTAAGAAAAACAACAATCATCCTGAGTTTAAGAAGAAGGAATTTGTACCCCAGAAGAATTTCAAGAATAATAAGAACAGAAATTATTCTAACAATAAGAATTTCTAGGGAAATAGAAATGGTACTTCCAATAATTCGAATAATTTTAAGGGCAAGGAAGCTGCAAATAACCATGGGAATTTCACTAAGAGTTTTGAACGAAAGGAGCCTGTTAAGTGCTGGGAATGTAATGGCCCACACTATGCCTCGGTCTGCCCAAACCGGAAAAAGTCAGTCAACAATATTCACACTGTGCAGGAGGAAATGACCGTTGGAGAACTCACAAGGACTATGCCCATAATAAATGAAGCATTGAAGAACCGCCAAGCTGACTATCAGAATTCCATGGTGGAAGTGGAAGGTATGATTAACCAAACCCCTGTAACCATTTTAATCGATCCAGGAGATAGTCTTAGTTACATTGCACCTCAAATAGTGGAAAAAAGTAATTTGTCTGTTGATAAGTTTGATAATTCCTGGTTAGTTCAATTAGCCACAGGGGCAAAAAGAAAAGTAACCTGTTTTGTGAAGGAATGTCCTTTACTTATGGATGAATTTAAAACTACAGTTAAGCTTAATGTTTTGCCACTTGACTCATATGATTTACTGATTGGCATGGATTGGTTAAAGCAGCATAAAGTAGTTTTAAACTGTTATGATAAAACCTTTACGTGCATAAATAGTAATTAATAACCAGTAAAGGTTGAGGGTATTCCTAGAAAAACTGTAATCAGATAGATTTCTGCTTTACAACTTAAAAGAGCTGTTAGAAAAGGGTGTAAAGCCTATGCTGTAACTATTACAAATGAGGCAAGTAAATATGAAATAGATAAGTTAAAAATAGAAGATATTCCTGTTTTAAATGAATTTACTGACGTATTCCCAGAAGAAATTCCAGGATTACCTCCCAGGAGGGAACTAGATTGCACTATTAAGCTGGTGCCAGGTGCGGTACCTAGCTCGAAAGCTCTGTATCGAATGAATATTTTAGAACTTAATGAGCTAAAATCATAGTTAAAAGAGTTAATAGATAAGAAGTACATTCGACCCAGTGTGTCTCCTTGGGTAGCACCGGTCATCTTTGTTAAAAAGAAAGACAGAACTATGCGACTATGCATAGATTACCGTCAACTAAACAAGATGACTATTAAAAACAGATATCCGTTGCCCCGCATAGATGATCTATTTGATCAGCTACGTGGAGCCACGGTGTTCTCAAAGATAGACCTGAGGTCAGGATATCATCAGGTAAGAATTAAAGATGAAGATATCTTTAAGACAACCTTCAGAACAAGGTATGGACACTACGAGTTTGTTGTAATGCCATTTGGGCTTACCAATGACCCAGCTGTTTTTATGTGCTTAATGAATGATATAATGCATAAATACTTAGATAAATTTGTTGTTGTGTTTATCAACGACATCTTAATTTACTCTAAAATTGAAGAAGAACATAAATAACACCTAAATATAGTTTTACAAGAGTTGTGGGAACAACAACTCTTTGCGAAGTTTAGCAAGTGTGACTTCTTTAAGGATGAAATCTAGTGCTTAGGTCACGTAGTCACTAAGGAAGGGATTTCAGTCGATCCTGAAAATATTCGGGCAATCGAGGATTGGCCAGTTCCAAAAGATGTAACAGATGTTAGGTCATTCATGGGAATTATCGGTTATTACTGAAGATTCATTGAAGGCTTTTCAAAAATAGCAAATGCGATCACTTCCTTGCAAAAGAAAAGCAAGAAATTTGATTGGAACTTAAAATGTGAAGAAAGTTTTAAGAAATTAAAAACCTTATTAACAAGTGCGTCTATTCTAAGAATAGCAGATCCTAATAAGGATTTTGTGGTATGCACAGATGCCTGTAATGATGGCTTAGGCAGTGTGTTGACTCAAGACGGGCATGTCATTGCCTATGAGTCCAAGAAGTTAAAAATTCATGAAAATAATTACGCAACTTATGATCTAGAACTTGCAATTGTTATACATGCCTTAAAAATGTGGCAACATCATTTAATAGGAAGAAAATTTATTTTAATGACTGAAAATAAAGGATTGAAATATCTTTTAGATCAGCCTAACTTAAATGCTAGACAAGCAAGATGGTTAGCCTTCTTGAGTGAATATGATTTTGAAATCCAGCACATAAAGGGTAAGGAAAATAAGGTGGCTGATGCATTGAGTAGAAACACAAGGCTGAACTTTACAGCAACAATCAACACTTATGCTTCTGATTTAAATGAACAGCTTAAAGAAGTGGTAAAACATGATGAAATTTATCAAAAGTTACAAATTAGAGCTAAAGAAGAACCTACAGAAAGTTTAATAAAAGGTTATAGTCTAAATGAAGATGGATTTTTATTATTTAAGGATAAACTGTATGTTCTTAATGTGCCTAAGGTTAATTTGTTAATTATGGATGAAGTCCATAAAACACCTTACTCAAGACATCCAGGTTACCAAAAGACTATAACCATGCTAAGAAAAGAATATTTTTGGCCTAATATGAAATATGAGGTAGCTGAATACATAGCTAGATGTTTGGACTGTCAACAAGTAAAAATTGAACACCAACATCCATCTGGTTTGCTACAACCTTTACCTATTCCTAGCTGGAAATGGGAAGTGATTAGCTTAGATTTTATTATTGGACTGCCCAGAAATCAGAACCAAAATGGCTCTATTATGGTGGTGGTAGACAAGTTAAGCAAAGCAGCACATTTCATTCCTGTCAAAACTACTTACAAGGCTGCCAATATAGCTGATATATTCTTAAAGTAGATTTTTCGGTTACATGAAGTACCAAAAGTTATAATTTCAAACAGGGATCCTAAATTCACAGGAAATTTTTGGAAGTCCTTGTTTAAGGGATTAAATACAACACTAAATTTCAGCACCTCTTTCCATCCTCAAACAGATGGATAGACTGAGAGAGTGAATTAGGTGCTGGAGGATTTATTAAGGATGTATGTTAAAGATCAGCCAGGTAAGTGGGAAGACTACCTGCACTTAGCAGAGTTTGCATATAATAATAACTATCAGTCATCAGCTAAGTTTAGTCCATTTGAAATTCTATATGGATGTAAATGCAACACTCCTATCTCCTGGAATAATCCAGTAGATAGATTGGTGTTAGGACCAGAATTATTGAAGGAAATGGAGGTGATTGTGAATCAAGTGCAGGAAAATTTGAAAGTGGCACATGATCGAAAAAATAGCCAAGCAGATTTGAAAAGAACTCCCAAGGAGTTCTAGGTAGGTGAGCACATGTTTATAAAGGTAAGACCAAAGAAAAGCTCTCTAAGGCTGGGGAGTTGTGCAAAGTTAGCACCACGTTACTGTGGTTCATTCAAAATTTTATCTAGAATTGGTCAAGTTGCATACCAGCTAGCATTACCACCTAACTTGAAAGTACATAATGTTTTTCATATCTCTGTTTTGAAAAAGTATGTTCATGATGCTACTCATGTGGTTGATTGGAATGTTGTATAGGTGGAACAAGAAGGAGAAATTCTGGTGGAACTGGACTGTATCCTCGAGAAGAGGGAAATTACTCTACGGAACCACACCATTGGACAGGTGAAGGTACAATGGAAGCACCTTAGTCCTGAAGAGGCTACTTGGGAACTAGAAAGTAAGATGCGGGAGGCATACCCGAATCTATTCCAGGAGACTGCAGAGGATGAAGAATAAGTAACATCGAGGACGATGTTACATTTTAAGGGGGTGTGTATGTCACTTACCCTAATTTTGTAAAATAATGTTAATTGTTTAATTTGATTTCCTAAGACATTATGTTAAATTTAATGCTAAGTAGGAACTGATGACTCAGCAGAGTCAAAAGAAGTGGAATGTAATTCTAAATATTTTATTATTAATAAATAAAAGTGGAGACAACAGCATGGGAGAGCTATTACTAAGAGGTTACTGGTCAAACTGGTGGAAGGAACTAGGTGGAGGGAAAAAGACAAGTGGCAGCATTCTCAAACACTTCCTATCTTGCAGGTGGAAACTTCCCTACATTTGGGGTCATGATCCCCCAAGAAAGTGGGATTAGAGCAGGTGGCTCAATAAATGACAACTAACCCAAAAAAACCTAGGCAATCTTTTAAAAAGTACCCAATGAATAGAGCTGGGGTTGCTCAGATATATTCCAGAGAAGAATCATTCAGGGGAATGCTATTTAGGAATTTCATTGGGGAAAAAGGGAAAATAGTAAGGAAGGTGTTTTGAGAGAAAATCTGCAGTAACTTGGTCTGTTACAGCTTGAAAGATGAGAGAACTTACTGATAAGTTCAGGATTGGTACTGATTCTGAATACTGGTACTTGATTATTGCTGCACCTAGTTCCAGCCAGGGAGACTAGAGCAAGATCGGGGGTCCTGAGGAGTCACTGTTTGAGCGCTCTCCAGGAGTTGGTAGGGAGGAATGGCCTCCCATTGATGTTGTTGTCCAAGCTCAATAATAGGTTCTGTCATCTAACAATCTTTGTTTTAGTAACTGTGTATGATTAAATGTTATGTTTGTAGTTTATGATATAAAAATTTGGATGGTTAGTAATGAAGATGTTTTTAGTTTATTTAGTAATAGAATCTTTTGATGAAAAACAAAACCCCTCCTGTGTTTTTCCTCATCTGGAGTGACCAGACCGTACTCCAGCATAGGGGTGAAATTATGAATAAAGATAGTAGGATGAAATTGCAGAATAGAATGTTAATGGAGTTATAGAGTATTTCTTTGTGTTGTTATCAGAAGAAATATCCTTTGTATTACTAGTATTAACCTGTACTGAAACTGTCAATCTTTTTAGAAACAAAGAAAGAAGCTATGTTAACTATTGATAGTAGTAGGAATGAGTAGATAAACCAGTTTTTGATACAGTAGTTACTTTCAGTAATCTCATTGCTTAATTGAATTCAAGAGAAGAGTAAGATAGTTCACTAGAGTAGGATTAAGATAAATAAAGATGCTTTACAATCTACTTCTTTCCAGATTTAAATACTGCTTGTATAATAAACAAAACTGAAAGAAAGATTAGCTAGAATGATTGATTATTTCTATAGGTGACTTATTGAATTTTAGACTTTATTTATGGTTAGCAATCTATGTGTTCATTTATTTGGTTTTATTTAGTTAAGCATACATAAATTCTACAAATGCCACCCTATATTTTTAAGTTGTTAACAATTGCAGTACTTAGTTCTTTTTCTTCTATTTTCTAAATATTAACCTGTAACATAATTAAGACAATCTAGTATACAGAGAGTACTTCTGTAAAATATATAGTACAGTAAGTATAATAATACAGTAATAAATTACTAAGTTTATTTACAATTATAAATAAACAAAGAATAAGGTAACAATTTTATAATAACATTTACAATTCTTGTAAATAAACTAAACTAAGTAAAAGTAACAATAGAAGCCATAGTACTTACAGGTAAGACAACAGTCTTATAATATATTCTTTCTATTATTTATGTTGCATGGACTAAGTATGCAGATTATATACTAACTATAGAAACAGTATTATTATAGTGTTCTATTTAATTTTAGTAACATGAAATAAAATTATAACTTCTATACCTAAAAGAAAAAGAAGTAACTGTTAGTTATTTAAGCACTCCACAAAGTACATGAATTGTTTTATTTTATTCTTTTAGTAAAATAATATAATAACATTAACAGTTTTATCAAAAAAACTAGATATAAGAGTAATGTACAGGAAACCCTAATGATATTTTATAAAATTATTATGGAATAAAAATCAAGTATATTAACGCACTGCCATTAATTCAACAGAGTGACAGAATGCTCGTCTTATCGAGCTTAAGCAAATATTATACAACCTAACTAACAACCTCATAACTTATAGAGGTATATTATAAATCAAAGGTAAATGCTGTAAATATTTTCTTACTGCCGAGATTCAAATCTTATAATTATAACACAAATAAGCATACAAATTTCAGTACTGTAATATAAACAAATAAATATTTAAAAAGAAAATACTGTATTAATAACTCATATTTTGGAGTTAGGGTGAAAACCCTGTATTTTCAGAATTACAAACATAAGTAAGAAATCTAGGGTTGTAAACCCCTTTCCAACTTAGCTCACGGCCTCATGTTGTACACAGTAAAGGTAAACAAGTCGGAAGGCTCTCTAAAGACCTCGACCTCTTCAAGTATTTGAGATTATGGCATAATTGCCCTCTATCTCATTTCACTTCTTACACAGCATTTGAACAAAAATTAACAGATACAATCACAGCCGAAGCCGGAGCACCCTCGCACAACGCATGGCTTCTTCAACTACCAAAAGTATCAAACAAAATAACAGGATAAACTGAAGTCACATGGGTTGCAGACCTCAATGCTCCAACCCTCAAAAGTCCCAAAGGGACCACACAAGGAGAAGGTGCCATGCATTAAACTAGGCTTACCGTTAACTTGCAACCGTTGCCCCAAAGCCACGCAGAAGGGAGGGTCGAGACCTGTATCCAATGAAGAAAACTGTAATATTAAAATTTGTAAGCTGGATAAATATTCTTATATTTACAAAAAACAGTAAAATGAAGGAAGGACTTACAGTCTTCCTACCTGATCCTTTTATGGAGGCGCGACCACCAACAACAATAAAACAACCGCCAATGCGAGAAGGAAACCCTTCTGTAGGAAGGGAGAATAAGATTAACAATACAGCAAACATCCAGTCACTATCTAGGAGGACAAGACCACGACTCTCACTGAGGAAGGAGTGGTATTCAGTCAAGGGTTTGGGTTTGAGACAGTAAAACAGAGAAACCCTAAAGGAAGGACAGCTAATAGATGGCCAACAACTACACTTGGGATGGCACTGCTTAAGCGTACTATTAAAAGAGCCCACAAGAAGATAACGAGCTGGAGGATACCATTGCAGAGGAGCGGCGCAACAAGGGTGCACCAGCACCATCGTAGAGCGGCAGGAGGTCGAATATCACAGGCAGGATAATGAGAATAGGGTTTGAAGGAGGAACCTTTTTATCCATGTAGCACACGGTCATAGTGATGCCACGTTACCACGTTAATAATTTTCATGCAGTGGGTGTTTTTCCCATAGTATCGATGGGCAATCACGAGAAAACTAATTTTAACAATCATTTACTATTTTTCAAAGGTTCTTCTATGATCATAAAGCCTGAAGTCAACCTATTATCAACGCATGATAACAAAAGAATTGTTATATTATAACTATGCTATAAAGCTTACGTATGGCGTGAAAAATGAACGCCCTATCAAATACATTAAGGTATTTTATTTGAAAACAAACAATCATAACATCGATATTAATAAAGCCATGTAGAAGGGTTTTAGAAGAATTAACAACATCTATTCGTTGAAGATCTTGTTTCAACCTTTATGCATATTTACATTTGATTGGTAACATGGTAAGGGTTATACCCTTATTACTTTTAACATAAGATCCTTTAAATAAAAAGTTACACCCTAACGCTAATCATAGGCAGGGTCAATAATACTACTATTATAAGACTAACACATTATTCATTCCTTTAATAGGTTATAAGTCCATCCAGGGTTATGTCTCGTATTGTTTATAAAAAATATATATAGTGGAATCTTCTATAATAAGATGCCCATCTTGCTAGGAAGCTTCTAGCTACATATCAGTGTAATTACATCTATAAAATTTTAAGTTGTAACAAAGAAGTTAGACATAACAGTATTCTTTAGGTTTAACTTTATATAACCTTAGATGAACTATTGACCATAACTTGATTATAATGAGTCGCATAATTTGTGAGTAAAGGAATTCAGTTTTCTCATACTGTCTTAGTCTAATAGACAACAATTTTGTACCAAGGAAATAATATAGCCAAACTGTGAAGGCTTTGGAAGTAAGAACAAAAGTATAAATAATTTTAGTGTCACACATGACTACTTATTCCATGGATTTATATGTTAAACTAGGTTCTTAATGTAACCTTTCTGCCATGTTTTAACCTGTTTACAAGAAAAGATTCATGATACTTTTATACTTGACGACTAGGGTGGAATTCAAGAGTTCAAAGGCTATAAGAAGTATAATTTGAAGTAAAATAGCTGTTGTCAATACCAGTAGAATCAAATCTATTTCTATAACATTTTAACAGGAAGAACAGTTTAATGCATTACCTCTGTAAGCTTGGGAAACTGACTAGCATGAACATTCTTCTACTGAATTAAAATTTGTGTGACGAATTTATATTGAATACTTTAGAATTTTGATAAGCAGCACCCGAACGTCTTACCTGTAATTTGTAAGAGAAGGAAAACTTCTGCGTTAGCTCGAAAGCTAAGTAAGCCCAGTTTTGCATGACAGTCCCACCTTGTGGTCGCAAAGAGAAAATAAGTTAGTAAACTGAAAAGAACTGTCCAATAAAATATATTTATTGCAGAAAGTAAATCAGATAATGATTTCTGTAACACACACAACTAATTAAACATTTAGATGATTGTTTTTGTTAATTAGCTATATTTAAAAAATTTTAAATTTTTCGAAAAATTTGGGGTTTTGACACATGGTGCTATCACTCAGAATGTTCCTTGGCTTGTATCAAGGAAACCCCAAGGTAACCACATAACCACTTTATAAAGTAGTCTGACCTTATATAGTTAGAGAGGTATCTCTCAAGAATCTTATAACTTTCTCACTCAGTATATTGAATAATAACACTTACAAGGTCAGATTTTTGATAGGACAATTTTTTTTATAAAGTTTGGTAAGACAGTCTTGAATAGAGACCATTGGGAAATGGAGTCAATAAACATATATGAATTTAAGCTATAAGAGATTGGGGTTTAAGGAAACAAGGACAAAGGCACGAAAGACACCATTTCCTTAGACTTCAAGGATTTCAAGGTGGTAGTAGACAAAGGAAAACTATACATTAAAATAGAGCATCTAACAAGGATGAATTCTGTAATAAATTTGGAATAAAATATTAAAAATGTTTGAACCCAATGAACTTAGAGCATCAAAGAAGAATTCTGGTTCACATTTCTCTCATTCAAACATGAAAGAAAATACAAGATGGAGTGGGAAATTGGAAAAAAAAATCACATAAGAAGGCCATTTACTAAGAGAATTGATGGCATAAGAATCTCTTCCATGAAGATTTTTCAAAATTTCCTCTCTACAACTGTATTCATCTTCAGAAATTGAAACAATATTTAATAGTTACAAACAAAGAGTTCCTCTCCCCCTGAGAGTCCAACCCTATTTTTTTCTATTACATATGAATATATAGAAAAATTATCACTACCCAACCTCCTATTTTGAACTCTAACTTCTTTCCCAAAATAGAAACAGTTACAAACATAAAAATACACATTTTATTTGATTTCCTTCTTTTTAGGAGGTGAATTCTTTTAAAATAGGATTTGAAGCCCCTCCTGTATATATCAAATGGTAATAGTTGTGTACAAACCGAGATAGGTTTTTGTAAATTAACCCATTTTCATCAAAACCCATGTTTCCATTTTGCTATATTCCTCTCCATCTCTTCGTAATATGTATTCAAAATTAATGACTAAAACGAAAAATTAAAATCTAGAAAAAAGGCATTGAAAGATCACTTTGAATCTCCCAAACCTTAACACCTGTGAAGAAAATGGTTTTTTTTTTGTATATGAGCCTGTGATGAAGAAACACTTCTTTCGGTTTTTTAAAATTCATCTTCATTTAAACAATACATATGCTTGAAGTTGACTGGTAAAACATTCATTTCTAGAAAATTTGTCTTTTTGCTTCTACGGGTTTTGAATGCTTGAGGATGCTCTTGATGCTCCTAGCTGCTCCTTAATTGAAAACAAACAATTGAATATGTGGGATCTTCCAATACTAGAATTAAAATGGTTGAAGATGATTTAATTCCGAGTTTTCCAACTGTACAAGTTAGTTTTAATATTTCAAAATCATCTTCCAACCCAGGGACTTCACATTTTGTCTGAAAATAAAGTGAATAATTTCCATTTTCAAGATAAAATATCCTTAACCTTAACATCATCATCCTCTCCAAATTGAATGGCATAATCAACATGGGACAAAATGTATTGCACGATGCTTCTTTTCAGATATTAAAAACTCAAGACGTTGACCATATTATAATCACCAAATGGATCTACCAATGCTTTGGTTAAGTTTGTGAACCATGGATTCATATGCTCACTCAACTTTGAAATCAACAATCACGAGGTATTCACTTCGTGAAACTATTTCATAACACCTTCATTCAAGGGATATTAAATAATACCCCTAATTTCACTAGATATTGATAAATACCTATCAAAATTGTTTCGTTAACCCCCCCTCCCAATACATATTTCCAATTTAAAAAAATCTATTTTTACTAGATGTTGGGACGCAGAAATGTCCCTTTTTCATCCACTTAATCTTCTGCTATTCCTCACATTTCATCGTCCCATTAACCTTTTATCATACCATTTCCATACATATATGTGGGTTTCACCTTATTATTTTCACTTTATTTATTTTTAGTATTATAAGTGAATTTATGATTAAATATTAGAAAATTAACATGTTTTTGACTAATATCTTGTTGAGGCCTGGAAAATCGCAGGCGGCAACAGTAAAGGATTCTCCCCGATCAGCGTTCCCAACTAGCCCGCTGACTGTTTGGTATAGGGAATCCGTCCGGTTTGCGGTCCGGCCACCGTAGGTCAAAGTAACAACGAGGGTTTACCGGTCGCAGCCCGGTCCACCGGAATTTGTATTTTGACTTAATATATGCAATGCATATGCCTATCTAAAACCATGCAGGCTGGTTTAAATGCAGGGGGGCGGTCACAAAGTGCTGCGCAGGTTCTTACCTCTCGTCTTATGCTCACAAGCAAACAAACCAGATACGCATGGAAATGACTAATTATCTACACTATCCCTAGGGAGCGAGGCTATCATCTTAAATGAGCAATAAAGAATCACATACTGTAAGAAAAACTACAGATAGCTGATATTTTTTCCCAAAGCACATGAACTACAAATATTCAAATAACCAGTTAACCGATCATTCTATGACATCAATTATTACTCATAGTGCAAATGTATCCCAGAAAAGACTGCAGAATAATTAACAAGAACTTAGGTTCGAAACGTCAACTATCCTCACAGCGCATGAAATACAGCTAAACACGAAAGAGTTCTTCTTCAGCATTATTCATTGAATAGCATTGGTACATTTCACTTCTTTACTCCTTCCAGCAGGCAAAATTGCAGTTTACTTTGAAAAACGAAATAGTTCCTCTTCCGAGTCAACAGTTACAAAATTTGCTAAGGGAAAAAGCCTCCTTTTCATCGGGTTTCCCATTATTTAAACAACAACTGATGTCCCCTGGGTTCCCTCAGCGCGTGACCTTTCAGCGCTCTTGGTGATTCATCTTCTCTCCTGGCCGTTTCATTTTCTTCAATCATTTGAATAAACGTTTTACCCTATGACAGTAACTGCTGAAACGCTTCAGTGGCGCCTTTGTCTTCCGTTTGGGTTGTCTCTTTTCTTGCCGCAGGTCACCTTTCGTGACTCTTGTGATTCTCCCTGCACGTAATTTATGCACATTATCCACTAACTTGAGACATCGAACATCAAAATTTTATAACCCTAGTAAAAAAATCCACAAAGAAATTGGCCTGGCTTTACGGGCGGAACCTAAGAAGAGAAACGGCTGTAGGGTGGGCTAATAATCAGGCATTGTATGGGTAAGTTTTGGGGAGCCGCAACGGCGGGCGAGCATGGGAAGAGAGGAAGTGGGAAACGAGCGTCGTAGGTGATCGGACGGCGGAGGAGAGCGGATCGGTGGGCAGACTGCTCCGCCACCCGCAACGGCGGACGGGGTGCAAACTACGGACAGGCGACGGAAGCTGCAAAGGCGGTAGTTCGGGCGTCGGGTGAATCTCAAGTCGGGGCCCGACTTTATCTCCCCAGCCGCAACGTTGAGTGAACCGGAACTCTGGGGCAAGCGATTCACCACCCGAATCGGGCGTCGGAGAGAAGTGGGTCGGGCGGAGACTTTATTCTGAGGGCCGCAACGGCGGGTGAAAACGGACTCTACCTCCTCCAAAAGAGGCCCGATCCAAAGAGAGAAAACATCATAGCTAGGATTAAAATTCACCCTAAAA
>LPNX010207456.1:0-36919 GCA_001517045.1 Pseudotsuga menziesii
AATTCATGGGGCTTAACTGATTCGTAATCTTCATAACAAGAGACCATATCAAAAGCTGTAGCTCCAGGCAAAACCCGTGTTGTTTCAATCGCGTCCCAATAAATGGGTTCATTCAGATCAGGAGGTTCATAGTAAGGCACCGGCTCCCAAGTAGTTTTATGCTGTCTCTCGTTACTTTCCTCCAGCTCGCTTGAGATTACTGCTTCAATATAAGCTTCCAAGTCTCCGAATAAAGCTCCGTTGTAGCTCGGGTCTGCTAAATCTATTTTGTTAAGGAATTCATCCTGCTGAACTGATTCGTAATCTTCATAACAAGAAACCACATCAGAAGCAGTAGCTCTACTCTTAACCCGTGTTGTTTCAATGGCGTCCCAACAAATGGGTTTATAGTCTCCATTGCCACTTAATTCATTCAGATTAGGAGGTTCATAGCAAGGCACCAGCTCCCTAGTAGCTTTATGCTGACAACCACAATCCTCATTCGTCGTTCCTTTTGTCGAATCCTGACACATGTCACTCCAACAAGTAGTCTCTTCGAAATTCTCACGTTCCACCTGCAAAGTATTCATCCAATCGGCAGCACCACGTAGTACGGTAGTACAATCAACACTGACCATAAAATCCTCTTTGTCCTTCCAATTATCGCTCAAACCAGAACCTTCAATATGAAAATCAGTATTACTCAAAGAACAAAAGTCGCCACTCTCTCTAACAGAACCAGTAATCCTAAAATCCTCCAAATCATCCCGCAAAACAGACTTTGCAGTGCCTGGACCTGCTGCGCCCTCACAACAATCGTTACTCAAGGGACAGTGTTCCCGAAGACCTCTAACAAAATTAATATTACCAGAGAGCTGCTCCTCTTCGACCAAAATATCATTTGTACTGCCATCCATGATCCCAATATTTGGGTTTATAATTTCATTTAAAACAAAACCACTGGAATCCCAAAGACCAAAGACTGATTTGTTTTCCAACAAGCATGGAGGGATGTCTGATGCCATGCTTTCTAGAGATCACTAAACACAAGAAAATTCCTTCAAAAATACAGAAAACTATATTTTCTTTCTCAAACCCAAAATCTTCCAGAACCCTTAAGCGTGACAGTCAAGCAACAGCCCTAAAAATCAATAAAGCTCTGAAAACCCTTCGAATTTAAATTCAACAACCTACAGTCGAGCAACAGCCCTAAAAACCCTACGAATTTAAATTCAACAACCGAAGAAACAACTACTGTTTCGTTCTTTTCTGCGGCCAAATAGACACCGAGAACAGCAAAATTAACTCAATGATGGTAGTGATGTCAGATCTTCCCCAGAATCACCCAACGGACACTTTTCAGCCGCTGCTGTTAGAGTTCTTGAAGCTCGTATCGATTCCAAATCTGGAAAAACAGGCTGTTAGAGTTCTTGAAGCTCGTATCGATTCCAGATCTGGAAAAACAGGCAGACTGTTTTGTAGGAGGGAAGAGGAGCTTGCTCGGATGGCGAAGCCCGTGCAACTCACAATGAGCTCCAAGCAGGGATGTGGAGGATGGAACAATATATACCAATTTCCCGGATGAATAGATAGATGGAGATTGTGGATCTAAGAGTTCGAATTCAGGCTTTTCCGGTCGCTAACTATGTGGATACACAACCCAAATCCCTCGCCTACGTGCGCTTTGGGTCCCACTTGGACTTGTGCGTCGACTTCATGCCCACCACTCTAGGAATTTGAAGAAGGTTTGGCTAGTCAAAGGCATTTTTTGGTCAAATACTTTTTAGAACACGTTCAACTGAATGGATAAACAAATTTTTTTATTATGAATTTTTATAAGTTTTTATTAATTTTTTTAATTGTTTTTTGAGAAATTGGTTTATAAACTCAAATTTTGATTGTAGGTAATCATAAATGCTTTATCGACAACTACTATGTATAAAGTTGTAGTTGTACTGATAACTGAAGTCTAGATTCATGGTTAAAGAGTAATTTTTTAACTAAACCCTATGTGACAGCATAAATAAAAATTCAAAAACATAAAAAATATTTAGTGTGAAGGGTAAAGATAAAATGAAATTCGAACCGTGGTGCCCACATTGAAGGGGGATATCGTCCATGCATGGTCTCCATCTCTTCTTATTTGGTTAGACTGAATGACTTTTTTTATTATTTGTTATTGTATAAATAAATTAAAAAATACATTGTGGAGGCATTGGTATCCCAATGAGTTAGTTATTTAGTTTCTCTTCAATATATCTTTAATATAGGTTCTTGTTATGAAAAATAAAGAGGGTTATTGAGTTAAAGCTATGTTTTTGTGTGCAAGTTATCCATGACTAGATGGTTATTTAGTCAAAGCTAGTGCCTTCGTGTGCAAGTCATTCATGTCTTTATGGGGTGATTTGATACTAGAGAGGGGTCCGATGGGGGATAAGAATCAAGCAAATGAAGGTAATGTTAGAAAACCATTTAACAAAGTAGTTTTAAAATTGCTCTTTTATCAAGGTTAACATGACACTTGGTGCATTTTAGTTTCAGTTAGTGTAAAGAAGGCATTGTTTTAATTTTCACCAACATTTAAATTTTAATAAAGTGGTTACTTGACTCTTGTAAGGGTGGTCACACTCGGTGGTAGAATCATCATGGTAATTAAGTGGGTTCTGGTGACTCTAAACCATTTGGATAAAAAATGCAAATAGCCCTCCACCTTTAAGTGATGGATGTTGTTTTTTACTAGATTAAGGGTTTTGCATGATTTCTTTTTGAAGCATTCTCAATCCAAAGTACTATAACTAAGTTACTCATGATGCATAGCTACTCAACTAAACAACTATTTGATGTAGTTCGGCTAGTAGGAAGCGACAATGATTTTGTTATAGGTGAAGGTATTGATATAATGTCAATTTAGTTAAAACCAAATATAGATTACTCTCATATTTACTTAAAAAAATTTAGCTCGATGGGTTTGTTGAGTGGAGCATTATGAATTGCAAATAGGAGGTCATGAGTCAAGTCCATAGGCCCGCTACCTTCTTAAGTATTGTGGATCTCACTCAATCTCCCTTCCAAGTATAGTTGTCGAAATTGTAACTATTTAGCTTATCCCAACTACAATCCTTGAACTGAGGAGAACTGCTTAGAAGGTTCTAACATGTGCATTTCATTGGAGGTGGGGGAAGGGTGGGGGTGATAGAGCACATTGATACAAGAATGGAAATGAGATATAAACGAAGAAGAAACTCTAAACAAATAATCGATCCAAAAAAATATTTAAACAAATTAGGTAGAACACATTAATATAAGTTTAATGTAAATGGGAAATAAATGGAGAGATAATTCTAAACAAATGTTAGATCAAGATGTGAGTAATTGGATCAACTACACATCCAAAAAAAGTGAAATAAATGAACTATAAAGAATAGTTGATCGATTGTGATGTGAAGGAATTGTTGTGATTCTTGCTATAACAATAGTTTTTGAGAGATCAATGTCAACGTAACAAAATCATTTAGAAATGGGTTCACTACATATTTGTACAATAAAATATATGAGTCTTCCATAAGGGAGTTGCATATTCATTGAAATAGATAATAAATTAATCTTGTAATACTTAGAAATTAGTGGATTGTTTATAGGATTGGTGTGGACTCAAACTTTGATCAACATAATTGTTGAGCACATCAATCACTTCAACTACAACACTATGTTGACAAGGTCTAATGATTTCATGTTTAGATGTCATGCAATAATGTATGTTATTCTATCTAATGTGTCGTGTGGATCGATTGTTGATGTAGTACCAATGGAAAATTCAAGGTCGAGTGCAGGTCATTCATATAGGACATATACAATAATAAAATAATAGAATTAATTTAGTTTGGACCTTTATTTGGACTATCAAATGTATACAAATCCGTAAATACATATCTTATATTGTTTTCAAATAAAACCTGATTTCCAAGAATATAATCATAATTTTACAATTGAAAATAACTAGTTTGTTCTTTCACTTAAACCAATATTATAATTTCTCTAGAATCACTCCCAACCATCCATTTAATAAATAAAATAGAATGTAAAAATAAAATAAAAATCTTGTTGCACCTCAATATAGTTGATAATGGGTCATATAAAAAGGAAAATGAGTTCAACAATTAGTTCTAATATCAATGAGTTCATGTACATGCAGTCTCTATCATGCAACCATAGAAAGGAAAATGAGGTCAACAATTTGGTCTAAGGTCAATGAGTTCATCTACATGTAGTCTCTATGGTGCAACCACATGAAGTTAGTGTCAAAGAATATGTTCTATAATCATTGCCACAAGTGTTAGACTATATAGTACAGAAATAAGAAGTTTTAACACAATTTGTATTCCCTGCTTTGCAACATAGACAACTCAAACATTCCAAGAAAGGTTTTGAAAGTATTCCACTGCTTAGGTTGAAATCTATCTTGTACTTGCTCGTGTATATTAGAATCAAACAACCATATTCATCCCCCAACACAACTTTTTTTACATTATGCTAAAATCCCTATAACCATAAACATATGGCTCCTAAATATGTATTTCAGCGGGAAAGAGAAAAAATTGAGAATCTATGGATTCTAGATATTTTTATTTACTTACAAAAAGATAGAGAACAAGATACGGGAATAAATGCAGCTCACCACATTTTCTCAATACTACAACATAACCAAACACTGCATTTGAATATTACATTGATGAGGAATGCGTAAGGATTTAGATAAATCGTTTTAATAGTTGTGCTGTGTTGGAAATATTTAATTACAATTTCATGTTTGCCAAGTCTCCTCTAGCTCACTCAAAGTCTATATAAGTACAACAATCTCAATTAATCTGTTAGCATGTATGGTGCAATAATCCTTGTATTTATTTAGATGCATACTAGTTTTGAAGTCAACTTTTTCAATTAAATACCATTCATAAATTTATTATAGTCTGTAATGTCTTTCTGGTAGCTTCCAAGAGAAGTTGACCATTGTATCTATGTAAACAAAATTAAAGGCATTCTCAATATAGAATAGAAGAAAGAGTAGAGAGGTAGAGAGAATAGTTGAAGAAGGTCGAAGAGCTCAAGATTGTGGAGAAGAAATTCAAGTATTTAGTTGTAAGTGCTAGTTTATCATGGTAATATAATTGTTTTTGTGTTATTTCTAAGTTTAGTTCATGTTGCACATAATTTCTATGTTCGTGTGTAAAAATTATGGTTAAGTTCCTTTATAAAGAAATTAAATAAAATAATTTTCCTTGTGTTTTAAGTGAAATCAATTTTACGCTTTTTCCAAGAAATATAAATTTATGCGCACAAATTTAGGATCACATCGTAATATATCATGAAGAAGCAAATTCCTATTTACCATAATTTACCATGGGAAAAGTATTTACCTTTATGTTTGCGCAATAAATGGTTTTTGGTCAAGAAGGTGAAATAATGGTTTATAAAATAGTTATTAAAGTATTCTTAGGTTTACCCAAATCACTTTATAGCAAAGTATTTTAATATTTCACAAAATTTCTGTTAAAAATCATTTTATGAATATTGTACAACAAACTGGAGACAACAAGAAAAGAGAAAAAAAAAATTGTGCAGTAAACTACATAGTAAAGGTTATTGTGTAGTTTTTTCTTTATTTGGTAAAAGAAGAAGAATGTGACCAAGAAAAAATAAAATTAAAAAAATGGCTTCCACTTCTGGTGCACAAATGTCAAGTCTATAAACTCTGATTTTTACAGGCAAGAATTATGAATATTGATCTCTAACCAAGAAACATTTTTTCATAGGTCAATATGTATGGGAGATAGTTTAAAATGGATATACAGAACTAGTACATCGGGAAAGATATAATGCACTCACAGAAATTGAGAAGGATGACTTGAGGGAACAAAGGAAGAAAGATGGAAAACATTTGTTTTACATCCATCAAGCAATGAAAGAAAGCATACCCCCTAGAGTAGCAACATAAAAGATAGCCAAGGAGGCATGAGACACATTGGAAACTGCTTATCAACATTTAGACAAGGTAAAGTTTGCTAAATTGCATATTCTTATAAGAGATTTGAATCTTTGTCAATGAAAGATACAAATTCAGTGGAATCATGTTATACTCTAGTTATTGGTCTGATAAATAAAATGGAAACCCATGGAGAAGCCATAGATAACAAAAGGGTTGTTGAGAAGGTTCTTAGGAGTCTTCCCCCAAAATTTGAATCCTTACTTGTAACTTTGGAAGAAAACAAACACTTGAACAATTTTACCATTAATGAGTTGCAAGCCTTTCCCATCATTCGTGATCATAGAATAAATAGATCAAATACATTATTATAAGGTTTATTTGCATCACAATCATCTATAATCCATGAAATAGGAAGGGCGAGATCTAATTCTATAGGAAGAGGAACAAGTTTTTCCTGAGGAGGACGCAGAAGTAGTCCTGCAAATGTTGTTGGTAGACGTCAAAATCAAAATTCTAGTCAACCAAGTGGCCAAAGATTTGATAAATAAAAAAATACAATGTCATTATTTCAAGAAATATTGGCATTTTTCATATGAATGTCAGAAAAATTAGTATGACTGAGGAGAGCAAGGTCAAAACAAGACAAGTAATACTAGCACTTCGATAAGAATAATGTTTTTGGCATGTGCATCCCCAATTGAATGCAACTCTTTCCAAGAAATTCCATGGGATATATGGTATTTAGGTTCAGGATGGAGTAATCATATGAAATGGTGAATACCACGATCATCCGACAAAGAAGGTTAGAATAACAGAAACTGAAGTGGAAAAGAAAGAATGTGAAGCTACCCAAGGAGATAATGGATATGATACCACCTTCCCCATATATAGGAGTGGGCCCAACAATAAAATTCAAACATTATCATAATTTTAGTTTCACAAAACCTAGGATTCTTTATAAAGCAACCTTTGAATCTCCTTCAGTTGGGATGGTACAAGCACAAACTAATGTACAAACCAAGTATAAAGAGTTTAGGGAAAGAAATCTGCAAATTTCCCAAAGAGGCCAAACAAGATATAGTAGAATGATCACATCAAGTGATAATAAAAATGATGTACTTAGATCATTTGTAGTAAAACCCATATTAGCAGACCCTATTGTCTTGAAAGGATTACAGAGCTAATGAGTATCATATAGATTTCAAAAAGTTTCAAAAGCTAGATGAAGTTAACTTCTACAAACAGACTAGCGATATGATTTGAAATGGTATAGTACAATCTATTAAGGATGAAAAGAAGATGACGATAGTCCTAAATAAATTCAAAGTTCAATGGATAGTTGAGAATATCACTCTAAAAGCTAAACATGTAACAATCAAAATTCTAGAAGAAAACCACTTATACTATTAAATGAGAACTTTATACTATGAACGAGAACTCTATCCATAAAAACAATGATTTTTGCATTAAAAAAACCAAAAACATCCCCCAAATAGAAAATTGTTTATACCAGTATACACCATTTTTTTTTTCGGGGTAAAAAGTAGTGCCATGGCCTAAACATGCCATATTGTTGTTTACAAAAACTTTGAAATCAACCCCTAAACTGAAAAAGTGTTTTTTCAAGAGATAAATTACAACTTTTTTGAGACTTGCATATTAAAGAAAAACAAGTATTTCATAAATAATTTCACCACTTTAACCATTTAAAATCAGACAAATTTGTTGATGTATTTGTAACTTCGGAATGTATTCACTTGTATATCTTATATTGTACCCCAATGTTCCTATCTGGAGAATCATTTGTATTTCATTGTACCTTGATGTTCCTATCAGGAGAGTCATTAATATAATAAAGTCATTGAGGTTAACCCTCCATTGTAATTCGGGGAAATAGTCCTCACAATTGAGTTGAGGTCAACCCTCCTTGTTGATCAGGGGGCAAAGTCCCCATAGTTTTGGGGCACTTGGGTTATTAGACTATCCTAGAGATGTCGAACTTGGTAAGTAATTGTCAATTCGGAAATTAGTATAAATAGAGAGGAGACACACATTCACCCAACTATAGCGCATAGGTGAGAGAGGTGGAGCTCGCACAAGTGAGAGAGAGAAGAGCTGTTGGAGATCATCTTTCTATCTTTGGGTTTTACTACTACCATTGGTGCTCATTTTATCTCTAAGGAAGTTGCGGGGTTTTCTCCTTTATGGTTTCCTTGAGGAAAATCTCTGTGTCTATTGTCTCTTGTGATTGATTGGGTTTTATCCTTTATGGTTTCCCCAAGGAAAATATTTGTGTCTATTGTTTCTTGTGATTGATTATTGTGCATGTTATTCTTTGAGATAAGATCCTAAGATCATATTGCTTAAATGATAAAAATCTAACATGGTATTAGAGCTAATGTGAGAAGAAGAAACTATGCAGCTGCAGAAGCTAGGTCTTAATGCTTTTTGGGTCTCTCTCCACAGATCATTAGCAAAACAAGGCCAGGATAACTCTCCATTGAATTGTGCATCTTTCTATTGAAGCATAATTTGATTCCGGGCATTTTCAGTTTTTGACCTGTCACTACTACGGGAAATTAGGGCTTTTCACAGAAGAGGAATTTTTGAGTGAGCCCAGCAAAGGATTTGTCTCCTCATCAAAATTGAAGTTTAGATACCAAGGCCAAATTTTTTGGTTGAATAAAACTCTGGGAAAGTAAAACCCTAGTTTGACCGCGGGCCTAAAAAACCCTAAAATACTAAAACTAATATTTTTGGTAAATTATCTATATCTAGAGATTTAAGAAGGCTCATGAACCAAAATTTTCATAAGCTGAAAATAAAATCTTGATGTATCCTCTATAAAACTTTCAGCCTCAGATTCACTATTTTCTGGAGATATGATTCCTCCAAATCAAGGTTCCAACCTCTTCTAGGATTCATCCCTAAACAGGACACCTAGGGAGAATTCCTATATCTCGTGATACGGAGGTCCAAATGCAATTTTGTAAGATTTTACTGATAGTGAATGGACTCTAATTTTTGTGGTAAAAGTTTCAGATCTCGAAGGTGAAACAATGACACGTGGTAGTCTGTACAAGTGTGCTATGATGAACAATCCTGAAATATGTCACCTTGGTAAAACTCTCTTAAGTACCAATTGGTGAAACCAATTATACTCAAAAGAGTTGGAGGCAGATGAGCACCTATTCCACTCGTAGATGTGGGTGAAGGGAATGCCTCTTTATTTTGTTGTTGACAACGGCAGCCAAAAGAACCTCATCTCAGTAGAAGTCGTCAAGGGATTGGAGCTTCCGACAACACCACACCCACAACCTTACAGCATCAGTTGGCTAAGCCAAGGACGAGGTATCTGCATTACTCAACAATGCCTGATACCATATGGCATCAATCCTTTCAAAGATGAGGTATTGTGTGATGTGGCCCCACTTGAAGTCTATGATGTTCTTTTAGGACAACCATATATGTGGAAGCGTCATGCTATATATGAGTCATGGCCTCGTAGTGTCATTGTCACTTTGGGTGGACAACTCTACCGGATCCCAAAGACAGTTGTACCTTCCATAGCCTCACAGGGTATGAAGATAAGCTCCCATGCCAGGAAATTATTCCTCCTCACAATTGCGTCTGAAGAAGAACATAAGATCACAGAGACCTCCACACCCTCTACACAGGGTGTCTCTGCTCATCAGACACAAGAAGAAAACTGAGCCATCATTTCCTCATCTATCCGGGTACTTCTATGATGCAAGGCCAAGGATTCAAGGTGCTCATCCAAAAACAAGTCATCCACACAACAATTACAACCCTCTTGGGATGCCAAAGAAAAGCAACCTCTTCACTTCAACAAATGTCGCACCAGGAGATCGACTCAACACATAGTTCGAGATATGATATGGGATTCGACGCAATGGAAACCATTGCTTCCTAAGGAGGGAGGATTGATCTAGATGGAGATCAGTGGACACCCACCTATTCCACTGGCTCAAAACAATTGTCCACTGTGGCAGTTTCCTAGTTATTTTTCTACAGTTTTTCAGGTGCTAAACTTTCGGGGTCATTTTGAGGCCCTAAACGATGTTTTTTGGAGATTCAGGGCCAAATGGATGTCAACAACATGGATTTTGATGACCAAAAGTTGTAAATATTAGACAAACCTTTCCAATGAGCTATCAAACGCCCAAATCAGAGATCGTATGCAAAAGTTATGACCCCCGAAAGTTTACTGTTCAACTTACAACCTTAGGGCCGCAAACTTTATGACGGTTCATCTTCTAGGGTTATGTTTTGGACTTTTGGGGTTCTCACCTCATTCTTATTATAAATAGGCCCCTTTGGCCTCATTTTTTATTTAGCTTGGCACAAATGAGCGTAGCAGCCACATCTCTTCTTAAAGATAGCTACCACCATTCTAGCAATTGTATTATAGTCTGTTCTATTTCCGTCATTTAATAGAATATGTGTTTACTGTATCTCTGTTATCTTCGAAAAAATTATGTGATTATGATTCTGTATATTTTCTTTCATTTTGTTCATGCATAAATTCGGTTCAGTGGTATCAGAGCAATCTTCTCTTTGACTGTTTCTTGGCGCATGTCCCCGACGAGGTCCGAGTATAGAGAGTTTTGTCTCGAACTAGTTTGACTTGATAATTCTCCCCGTCCCAAACGACCTCCCATAGTGGAAGAAAAGAGAGACGATGGAGCAGGAGATCCTATCAAATCGCTGGTCAGGAATTCCCTCGAGCGACAGAGGAACGAGATGATGGATATTTTTGCCCAAATCCTTCGACGAATGCTGGCAACGGCAAGTGCATCTTTAACGAGCAGTCGGTTCAGCGATGCAACTCCCTTTAAGGTAGAAGTTAACTTTGATATTTTTTTATTTGAAGGCAATATTGATGTAGATGCCTTGATAATTGGTTGAAGGTTCTAGAAAGGTATTTCTCTGTCCACAATTTTTTGGACAGAGAAAAGATCACCTTTGCGCTCCTTAAGGCAGTCCCCCATGTCCAAAATTGGTGGGGTGCTTATTGTGAGCAAAACTCATCAGACGAGTCTGAAATCTTTGAAACAAATCCCACTTGGGCCTCTTTCGTAGATGCCATCAGGGAACAGTATTACCCTGTGGGAAACTATGATGACCAGTACACAAAATGGACCATTCTGCGTCAAGAAAGGAACCAGACGGTGTCGGAGTACACCAACAAATTTCATACCTTAAGTACAAATCTGAGTGTCAAGGACTCCGAGTGACAACTGATTCTGAAATATCGCAGTGTTCTACATTGGTACATCCAAACTAAGATGGACTTCCTCAACATCTCTTCATTGGATCCGCCTATCGGAATGCTGTTAAAATCGAGGAGAAATTTCGACAAAAGAACAAGTGAGACTCTGGACCTGTGCACCCAGCGCAGAAGCAAGGAAAGAGAAACCTTGGCCTGGAAAACACAGGACAAGGAAAGGACAACCAGTTCCTACCATAAGCAAATAAGGGAGATGGAAAGACAAAGAAGGACACTGGTAAGTGGTGCAAATTTCATAAAAACCCTTGGCACAACACTGATGAATGTCACTCAAAGCAATCATTAGTGGCCAAGATCAAATATTCATAATCATATCCTGATTCTGATTCTGAACCCAATGCCACAGCCGCATACAATTAGATGCAGATCATTGATGTAGACCACACTACCACTGTTGCTACCACACAGATTCAACTAGAGGATCCTGAAGAGTCAAAGGCAGAGGAGCACATATTCCACTCGCAGATGTGGGTGAAGGGAATGCCTCTACATTTTGTTGTTGACAACGACAGCCAAAAGAACCTGATCTCAGCAGAAGTCATCAAGGGATTGGAGCTTCCGATATCACCACACCCACAACCTTACAGCATCGGTTGGCTAAGCCAAGGACGAGGTATCTGCTTTACTCAGCAATTCCTCCTATGATATGGCATCAAGCCTTTCAAAGATGAGGTATTGTGTGATGTGGCCCCACTTGAAGTCTGTGATGTTCTTTTAGGACAACCATATATGTGGAAGCGTCATGCTGTATATGAGTCATGGCCTCGCAATGTCATTGTCACTTTGGGAGGACAACTCTACAAGATCCCAGAGACAGTTGCACCTGCCACAGTCCCGTAGGGTAGGAAGATAAGCTCCCACACCAGGAAATTATTCCTCCTCACAATTGCGTTTGAAGGAGAACATAAGATCATAGAGACCTCCACGGCCTCTACACAGGGTGCCTTTGCTCATCAGAGACAAGAAGAAAACAGAGCCATTGTTTCTTCATATATCCGAGTACCTATATGATGGAAGGCCATGCATTCAAGGTGCTCATCCAGAAACAAATCATCCACACAATAATTACAACCCTCTCAGGATGCCAAAGAAAAGAAGCCTCTTCACTTCAACAAATGTCACACCAGGAGATCAACTCAACACACAGTTCAAGATATGATATGGGATTCAACGCAATGGAGACCATTGCTTCCTAAGGAGAGAGGATTTTTCTAGATGGATATCGATGGACACCCACCTATTCCATTGGCTCAAAACAATTGTCCATTGTGGTATTTTCTTAGTTATTTTTCAACAGTTTTTTGTGTCCTAAACTTTCGGGGCTATTTTAAGGCCCTAAACAATGTTTTTTGGAGATTTAGGGATAAATGGTTTCCATTGGCATGCATTTGGTAGACCAAAAGTAGTAAATATTAGACGGACCTTTCCAATGAGCTATCAAACGCCCAAATCGGAGGTCGTATGCAAAATTTATGACCCCAGGAAGTTAACTGTTCAACTTACCACCTTGGGGGCACAAACTTTATGACGGTTCATCTTCTAGGGTTACGTTTTGGACTTTTGGGGTTCTCACCTAATTCTTATTATAAATAGGCTTATTTGGCCTCATTTTGTATTTAGCTTGGCACGGATGAGCTTAGCAGCCACATCTCTTCTCAGAGATAGCTACCACCATTCTAGCAATTGTATTACAGTTTGTTCTATTTCCACCATTTAATAGAATATTTGTTTCCTATATCTCTATTATCTTTGCAAAATGTATGTGATTACGATTCTGTATATTTTCTTTCATTTTGTTCATGCATAAATCCGGATCAGTGGTATGAGAGCAATCTGCTCTTTGATTATTTTTCGGCGCATGTCCCCGACGAGGTCCGAGTATAGAGAGTTTGGTCTCAAACTAGTTTGAATTGATCATTCTTGTCGTCCCAAATGACCTCCCATGGAAAAATAAAAGAGAGATGACAGAGCAGGAGATCCTATCAAGTCGCTGCTCAAGGAAGCCCTCGAGCGACAGTGGAACGAGATGATGGATAGTTTCGCCCAAATCCTTCAACGAATGCTGGCAACAGCAAGTGCATCTTCAACGAGCTGTCGGTTCGGGGATGCAACTCCTTTATATATTCCTTTATAAATTTAACTTTGATATTCCTTTATTTGAAGTAAATATTGATGCAGATGCCTGGATAATTGGTTTTATGTTCTAGAATGGTATTTCTCTATCCACAATTTTTTCGACAGATAAAAGATTACCTTTGCGCTCCTTAAAGTAGTCCCCCATGTCCAAAATTGGTGGGGTACTTATTGTGAGAAAAACTCATCAGATGAGTCTGAAATGTTTGAAACAAATGCCACTTGGGCCTCTTTCATAGATGCCATCACGGAACAATATTACCCTATGGGAAACTATGATGACCAGTGCACAAAATGGACCATTTCGCATCAAGAAAGGGACCAGATGGTGTCGGAGTACACCAACAAATTTCATACCTTGCGTACAAAGCTGAGTATCAAGGACTCCGAGTGACACCTGATTCTGAAATATTGCAATGGTCTACATCGATACATTCGAAGTCAGATGGACTTCCTTGACATCTCTTCACTTGGATCCACCTATTGATACGCTGTCAAAATCAAGGAGAAATTTAAAAAAAAGAACAAGTGAGACTCTGGACCTGTGCACCCAATGCAGAATAAAGGCAAGGGAAACCATGTCCCGCAAAACACAGGACAAGGAAAGGACAACCAGTCCCTGCCACAAGAAAAGAAGGGAGATGGAAAGACAAAGAAGGACACTAGTAAGTGGTGAGAATTTCATAAAATCCCTTGGCACAACACTAAGGAATGTCGCTCAAAGCAGTCATTAGTGGCCACGATTAAATCTTCAGAATCAGATCTTGATTCTGATTCTGAACCCAATGCCACAGCCGCATACGATGAGAGGCAGATCATGGATGTAGACCCCACTGCCACTGTTGCTACCACACAGATTCAACTAAAGGATCCTAAAGAGTCAGAGGCAGAAGAGCGCCTATTCCACTCATAGATGTGGGTGAAGGGAATGCCTCTAAATTTTTTTGTTGACAATGACAGCCAAAAGAACTTGATCTTAGCAGAAGTCGTCAAGGGATTGGAGCTTCCAACAACACCACACCCGCAACCTTACAGCATCGATTGGATAAACCAAGGACGAGGTATCTTCATTACTCAACAATGCCTCCTACCATATGGCATTAAGCCTTTCAAAGATAAGGTATTATGTGATGTGGCACCACTTGAAGTCTGTGATGTTATTTTAGGACAACCATATATGTGGAAGCGTCATGTTGTATATGAGTCACGGCCTCGCAGTGTCATTGTCACTTTGGGAGGACAACTCTACTGGATCCCAGAGACAGTTATACCTTCCAGAGTCTCGCAGGGTAGGAAGATAAGCTCCCATTCCGAGAAATTATTCCTCCTCACAATTGTTTCTGAAGGAGAACATAAGATCACAGAGACCTCCACACCCTCTACACAAGGTGTCTCTACTCATCAGACACAAGAAGAAAACAGAGCCATCGTTTTCTCATCTATTCGAGTACCTCTACGATGCAAGGCCACACATTCAAGGTTCTCATCCAAAAACAAATCATCCACACAACAATTACAACCCTCTCGGGATGCCAAAGAAAAGCAGCCTCTTCACTTCAACAAATGTCGCACGAGGAGATCAACTCAACACATAGTTCGAGATATGATATGGGATTCGACGCAAAGGAGACCATTTCTTCCTAAGGAGGGAGGATTGATCTAGATGGATATCGGTCGACACCCACCTATTCCACTGGCTCAAAACAATTGTCCATTGTGGCAGTTTCCTAGTTATTTTTCTATAGTTTTTCGGGTCCTAAACTTTCGGGGCCGTTTTGAGGCCCTAAACAACGTTTTTTGGAGATTCGAGGCCAAATGGTTGCCAATGGCATGCTTTTTTTTACCAAAAGTTGTAAATCTTAGACAGACCTTTCCAAGGAGCTATCAAACAATCAGAGGTCGTATGCAAAAGTTATGACCCCGTGAGTTTGACTCTTCAACTTACCACCTTGGGGCTGCAAAATTTATGATGGTTCATCTTCTAGGGTTACGTTTTGGACTTTTGGGGTTCTCACCTCATTCTTATTATAAATAGGCCCCTTTGGCCTCATTTTGTATTCAACTTGGCATGGATGAGCGTAGCAGCCACATCTCTTCTAAGAGATAGCTACCACCATTCTAGCAATTGTATTACAGTTTGTTCTATTTCCGTCATTTAATAGAATATGTTTTTACCATATCTCTGTTATCTTTGAAAAATGTCTGTGATTACGATTCTGTATATTTTCTTTCATTTCATTCATGCATAAATCCGGATCAGTGGTATCAGAGCAATCTGTTCTTTGATTGTTTCTTGGCGCATGTCTCCGACGAGGTCCGAGTATAGAGATTTTGGTCTCGAACTAGTTTGACTTGATCATTCTCGTCATCCCAAACGACCTCCCATGGAAAAATAAAAGAGAGACGACAAAGCAAGAGATCCTATTAAGTCGCTGCTCGAGGAATCCCTTGAGTGACAGAGGAATGAGATGATGGATAGTTTCACCCAAATCCTTTGGCAAATGCCGACAACGGGAAGAGCATCTTCAACGAGCATTCAGTTCGGGGATGCAACTCCCTTTAAGGTACAAGTTAACTTTGATATTCCTTTATTTGTAGGAAATATTGATGCAGATGCCCTAGATAATTGGTTGAATGTTCTAGAAGGGTATTTCTCTATCCACAATTTTTTCGATAGAGAAAATATTACCTTTGTGCTCCTTAAGGAAGTCCCCCATGTCCAAAATTGGTGGGGTACTTATTGTGAGAAAAACTCATCAGATGAGTCTTAAATGTTTGAAACAAATCCCACTTGGGCCTCTTTCATAGATTCCGTCAGAGAACAATATTACCCTATGGGAATCTATGATGACCAGTACACAAAATGGACCATTCTATGTCAAGAAAGGGACCAGACGGTGTCGTAGTACACCAACAAATTTCATACCTTGCATACAAAGGTGAGTATCAAGGAATCCGAGCGAAACCTGATTCTAAAATATCGCAGTGGTCTACATCGGTACATCCGAATTCAGATGGACTTCATCGACATCTCTTCACTTGGATCCACCTATTGGTATGCTGTCAAAAGCAAGGAGAAATTTCGACAAAAGAACAAGCGAGACTCTGGACCTACGCACCCAGCGCAGAAGGAAGGCAAGGGAAACCATGGCCCACAAAACATAGGACAAGGAAAGGACAACCAGTCCCCGCCACAAGTAAAGAAGGGAGATGGAAAGAAAAAGAAGGACACTAGTAAGTGGTGTGAATTTTATAAAAACCCTTGGCACAGCACTGATGAATGTCGCTTAAAGTAGTCATTAGTAGCCGAAATCAAATCTTCAGAATCATATCCTGATTTTGATTTTGAACCCAATGCCACAGCTGCATACAATGGGAGGCAGATCATTGATGCAGACCCCACTGCCACTGTTGCTACCACATAGATTCAACTAGAGGATCCTAAAGAGTTAGAGGCAGAGGAGCGCCTATTCCACTCGCATATGTGGGTGAAGGGAATGCCTCTACATTTTGTTGTTGACAACGGCAGCCAAAAGAACTTGATCTCAGCAGAAGTCGTCAAGGGATTGGAGCTTCCGACAACACCACACCCGCAACCTTACACCATCGGTTGGGTAAGCCAAGGACGAGGTATCCGCATTACTCAGCAATGCTTCCTACCATATGGCATCAAGCCTTTCAAAGACAAGGTATTGTGTGATGTGGCCCCACTTGAAGTCTGTGATGTTCTTTTAGGACAACCATATATGTGAAAGCGTCATGCTATATATGAGTCACGGCCTCGCAGTGTCATTGTCACTTTGGGAGGAAAACTCTACCAGATCCCAGAGACAGTTGTACCTTCCACAATCTCGCAGGGTAGGAACCACGCCAGTAAATTATTCCTCCTCGCAATTGCGTCTGAAGGAGAACATAAGATCACAGAGACCTCCACACCCTCTACACAGGGTGTCTCTACTCATCAGATACAAGAAGAAAACAGATTCATTGTTTCCTCATCTATCCGAGTACATCTACGATGCAAGGCCATGCATTCAAGGTGCTCATCCAAAAACAAATCATCGACACAACAATTACAACCCTCTCGGGATTCCAAAGAAAAGCATCCTCTTCACTTCAACAAATGTCGCACTAGGAGATCAACTCAACACACAGTTCAAGATATGATATGGGATTCGATGCAATGGAGACCATTGCTTCCTAAGGAGAGAGGATTGATCCAAATGGATATCGATGGACACCCACCTATTCCACTGGCTCAAAACAATTGTCCATTGTGGCAGTTTCCTAGTTATTTTTCTATAGTTTTTCAGGTCCTAAACTTTCGGGGCCATTTTGAGGGCCTAATCGACGTTTTTTGGAGATTTGGGGCCAAATGGTTGCCAACGGCATGCATTTGGCCAACCAAAATATTTATATCTTAAACAGACCTTTCCAACGAGCTATCGAATGCCCAAAGCGGAGGTTGTATGCAAAAGTTATGACCCCAGGAAGTTGACTGTTCAACTTACCATCTTGGGGCCGAAAACTTTATGACGGTTCATCTTCTAGGGTTACATTTTGGAATTTTGGGGTTCTCACCTCATTCTTATTATAAATAGTCCCCTTTGGCCTCATTTTGTATTCAGCTTGGCACAGATGAGCGTAGTAGCCACATCTCTTCTCAGAGATAGCTACCACCATTCTAGTAATTGTATTACAGTTTGTTCTATTTCCTCCATTTAATAGAATATGTGTTTACTGTATCTCTGTTATATTTGCAAAATGTCTGTGATTACGATTCAGTATATTTTCTTTCATTTCGTTCACGCATAAATCCAGATCATCAAATCTCTTTTTTACTGCTAGATCAGCTCAGAGGAAAACTTTTTTCTTTTAGTTTATTCATTTTTGTTCTTCACAGGTTAATGAAAGCTTACTTTTACTTTTGATTAGAAGAAAATTTTGATATTTGATCATAGTTCTATTTGAATATGAACCACTGAATCCTTGATTAGTTTCGCAAACTTTCAGGTATTCACATTCTTCTTTTCTTTTTTTTTTTCTTTGCTCGCCCAAAATATATCATAGCTATGAGTTAGATCTTTTCATATTTGAAGAATTGTAAAAAGTGCTTAGTGTGCCAAATAGTAGTGGTGTCTTTCTTTTTGGAAAATAGATCTTGCTTCTTTTCACTTTCAAGTTTCAATTAGTAGAAGTTTTTTGCTTGTTGGCATTTTTGAAATATAAGTTCAGTGTGACTGTTTGGGGATTTTTGTTTTGAAGAAGAATTAAATCACTCTCTCCTTCCTGTAACTAGGGCATAATTTGAATGATAAAGTAAAAAATTTGCATCGCATGCCGTGTGGTTTTACTTTTCTGTCCACATCTCATGCATTCACCTAATAATTTAAGATAAAATTAATGCTAGTTCTAGGTTAAAACGTTTAGTAACTTGAGTGATAGGGTAGAGACGTGTTTCAGCGTCTTAATACATAGGATTTGTCGTTCTATTTCCTATACTGCATCCCGAGAACTCTATGGTTCTTCCAAGTACTGTCGGTATATCAAACAACCTTTCACGTACCCATGAGGTATATAGAAAGGTACTTCACATAGTCGTTTGTATATTAGAAGGCCCCTTTTGAATGGTTGTGTATTAGATAACACTAACATGGATTTGAGCTCCCGCGCACCTTGCGTATATCGGGAGGCCCCTCTCAGGATTATTTAAACCAACTGAGAAAATCATTTTGGCCATGTTGTTGGAGCAATACACCAAGAACAACACTCAGGGAGCTACTACGCATGTACAGTCCAAGTAATCTGGTACTCAGGAAAGCGTACGGTCCCAATCCTCCTTGTCGCCCTTTATTGATGGACCATGCGGTATATCATGACTTGAAAAGACTTGACAATCCTAGTGAGGAATCAACTTTTATCACCCCCTCTTATCACCTAAGTTTTATTCTGAACTTTAGCTTGCGTAGGAGTGGTTTTGTGTGTAATTCTAGTTTCAAACCCTAGGTTAGGTTTTAGTGACCAGCAGTCTGGATGAGTTACCTTTGAGATGATATCGAAGGGTTCAAGGCCTACCACCTGACCTTCCTCCTGTCATAGGATAGAGCGCAATGGAAGCCACAAATCAAGGTGCCACAACTGAATCCCATGTGGAAGGGAATCCAATTGTGGAAGTTGGCAAAGACTTTACTACTTATGATAATCCCTTGGTTGAGCATCCTACTACGGCTGATAAAAACTTTCATTTTCTGATGGAAGGTCATGTTGGTTCATCAAATTGGGTTGTCAGTCACTCGTCTGATGATACTGAGGGGAAAGAATATGGCTCTAATGCTCCTTTTTGGAGAACTTCTTTAGGTCAAGCTATTTCTAAATTTGGGACTACCAAATCCTCTTTTGTTAATCCCTCTAGGGATGCTCCATGGAATGAGGAAATGTTTAGAAGGGTCCATCCAACTATTGATTGTTTAATTGACTTTCAAGAGAGCATTGCAAACATCACTACTTCGCCTCTTCCTCATCGAGAACCCATGTCATCTCGTTTACCCTATCTTCCATAAACAACCCCTCTTGGATACCGCCCACTTTCGTTATCTCAATTAGCTATTAGTTTAACATCGCTGGCTCAAGGTTCAATAGTTATTGATCTAGGAAAACCCTCCAACCCTATTACTAAAGTTCCAAATCCTGGTTTTCCTTCTAGTTCTCCCATATCTTCTACTACTTGGGGGAAACCCCTAACTTAGGTTTCATCATTAGTTAGTGGAGTCACTTCCAGTGTAAGAAAAACCCCTACTGTAGTATAGTCAGTAGTAATAGTTCCTTCCATGAAAACCAAAGTGGTTACCTCTCCTTCTAGTATGGGGAAACCCTCAGGGGTACAACCAGTATTTAATCAATCTTCTTAGGGTAATACTTACCCAGGAAATCAACCATCCATAAGCAATGTGAACTTTCAACCTACATCTACAAGGATAGTGTATCCTAGTATGCCTTACTATGGAAACATGTTTACACCATGGGGGCAACCTAATTGTTCATATATGCCTATGCCCAGAGGGAAACCTATGAATACTGTTGGAGGTTATGGTATCCCACCTTTTCGAGGACCACCTAGTGGAGTCCCACCCAGTGGAGGTCCACCTTTCAGAGGACCACCTTCTAGAGGACCACCACTTAGAGGACCACCTTCTGGAGGACCACCTTCTGGGGGGGCCACCACTTAGAGGACCACCTTCTAGAGGACCACCTTCTGGGGGACCACCACCAAAAGAACCAACTTATGGGGTACCACCACCTAGAGGAAACCCTCCTCCTGGAGGCTCACCTCCATCTAATGTATCTTTGAGAGTATCGTCTGCAAATCCAACTCCTCAATAGCTAGTGTATCAATCGACCTATGGTCCTACTGGTATATAGATTCCATATCTGTGTTACCAGTATATACAACCTAATCGACAACTTCCTTTTTTGGAAACTTTGGACTTTCTTGATCTGTCGAAGTTTATCAATGACCCCATCTTTCATAACCCTTAATGGCCTACAATTCCAGTTAAGTTACCATCAAATATCCCAAATTTTGATGGGAATTAGGGAGAACATCCCAAAAACCATGTTATGACATTCCATCTATGGTGTTCTTCTAACTCCTTGATGGATGATTCAGTCCATTTGAGTCTCTTCCACCAAAATTTGACTAGTATGACTACCAAGTGGTACATTGAGCTTCCACAAAATTCATTTGTGGACTTCAACTCAATGGAAACAATTTTTCTTTCTCATTTCCAGTTTCCCATCCATTATGAAACTCGTACAGATATTTTGACATCACTTCATAAAAATACTTCCACATATATATTAGATCATATTCATGAGTGGAGGAGATGGCGAAGGATTATTAAAGCTCCTATCCCAGACTAGTTGTTGGTTGATTGGCTTACGAAATCCTTGTTTCCTCCCATTTCCCGTGACATGGCTATGGGTGATGTTGTGACTGAAGACCAGGCTATTAGTTGCGCTCAATATCTGGATTTGGTTTATTCCTAGTACAAAACTTTGTATGATATAATCCCTCAAGATCCTCGTCCCTGCATGGACCCTACCAAGCCACTTGGAAAAAATCATGTTGATGGGGTTGTAGGTTCAATCCAACCCCATCAGTAGCTAAGCCTGCCAAGAAACATAGTAATTCTACCACTACTCCTTCTTCTCCTATGGTTTACACTGAGGTGAACTCTATTCAATGTATGTAGACACCTGGTAATAAAAAGAAAGGGAAAGGAAAGGTTAAAAACCTTGGAAACCAACAGGAGAATCCCAAGACTAGGACCCCAGAGAACGACAATAAAGGAAAGAGGAAGGCTAAGTATCTCTTCATATTGTGTGGTGGTGGCCACTTCATGAAGGAGTGCCCTTGTCATGAATAAATCAGTAAATTTTTGAAAAGTAACCCTACACCGATGGTGCTTACCGACCCATTTCCATCTCAACAACAATTAATTGTTCATATGTCTTCATAAGGAACCTCTAATTCTGAGGAAGAAATATGAATGATGTCTTCAAAAACTATTAGCTTCACTACTCATAGTTATTCATTTGACAAACCCACATAGAAGAAGGACAAGAGTCCTTCTCCCAAGACAACTCCTTCTACTAGTTCTTCTCCTCCACCTTCATCTAATGGTCCCCTTTGGGAAATATCTAAGAAGTGAGTAAATTGTTTTAAGGTAAACCCTATCAGGGATGACCCAATAATTTTGACTGACCCTCATATGGTGACAACAAGGAAGTTTGAGCATCATTGACACTAGAAAACTATAATTGAGGATCATAATCATCGTAAATCTGATCGAAGATGATTTCCTCAGATGGGTAAAGGCTCTTCACAGACCGGACCATGGCATAAACCATTAATTGAGAGAATTACAAAGTTCAGTGGGTTGAGAAGAAATGGACGAGCACCTAGTAATGACGGTTGACAAACTTCTAGAGGTTGTAGTCGTATCCCAGTGAACTCATGCTTAGGAGAATGTCGAAGTTGCAAGGTGGCAGTAGTGGCAACTGTTAACAGTGACAACTTCGAAGACCATTTGATTTCAAAACTCCATGCCACATGATTAATTGCATCCTTGATCCCCCTTTTATCCATTGCACCCCACCGATGCACTTTCGTACCTTTAACACCTGGGCATGATATCTGATGGGATGGGGACACATTATTTGTGCACGTTCCCCATCACATCAACCCTCTTCAATTTTTCATGTGCAAGTTTCCAACGCGATGGGTATGTGCACCATCGTATCCCATCAAAGATGCATGAATGGACGAAGGTCGTTGATCTTTCCCGTGCTTTACTAGGTGTTTTAGGACTGAAGACCCTTGATTGCACCAGATTTGGCCAAAGAGACGTTGAGCTTCCAAATTATCCAAGGCATACTTCCTCGCCAAATTCGATGCTAGCTATAAAACATCTTCCCATGCCTCTGCTAAGCCAAATTCATTCTCCTTAAGCCCCTTTGTCAACTTCATCTTAAGCCTTATTTTTACACTGTGCTAACAGATTCTGTTATTTAGGAACCCAAAGGATGTACCCACAAAAACATATACCTTATAATTTGTCCCATAAATAAAAATTTCTCGTTAAAAAAGATCTAACTTTAGATAGTTAAGAATTTTTCCAATAGAAAAATATATATATTGAAAAACATCATTCAATTTCTTACATTTCATATTTTTTACTAATCACAATATTCATTGTGTATGTGTCTCAAAATATAGATTTTATTTAAGGGATGCCCATTTTTTCAGTTTTCTATTGCATCTAATGTGTTAAAAGAGAGCCTCATCAACTTGCACACAACCCGTAATTGGCATATATTAATTTTTTTTAATCCAAGCTAAACACTCTCTAGAAAAATATCAACAATTTGGAAAACGTTTATAGGAATATTAAGATCATTTATGAGTGGATGTCATGGCACACAATAGAGGTTAGAATGAGTACCTTTTCTATCAAAGAAAAGAGAATAATCTTAATATATCAACCATGTAGTTATTTCATTATGACTATTTTTATTTATGTTTGAAACTAATGCCTCAAGGTCCATATCACCTTTTCCATATCAAAATGTACCAAGTATAAAACTTGTCCTTATTTGTAGTGAAAAAATACAAATAATTATGGCAAATGAAAATTTTCACTTAAAGGAATCTTGGTTGTCCTTAACATTGTTGTTCTTACCCTTGTAGTTGTTGGTATTGTTGGGGACATTATTGTGGATTTGATGGTTAGAGTAAGGGATTCAGTGAAAAGAGTGTAATGTCCCTTTTATGAAATTTTATCAAAATGAGCAATTCTTAAATTCTTCCACAATGACCTCAAATTCATCATCTTCTTACAATTCTAGTTATATGGATTCAATTGATTCCAAAATTCCTCCAATTGGTTTCAGACTTGGTGAGGAAGTTCTTGATGGGTGATGGTACACATTAACACATCTATAAGACATATAATCAACTGATATACCCAACCATGGTCTGCAATTTGAAAGGGAAGAAGTTTCATGAAAATACTAGTCAATTTAGGAGGTGGAAATCCCCCCTTGGTCCTGGAACGAATCTCTTCACAACACTATACAAACTTCACTAATGGTGGGTACATGGTACTTGGATCTATTATCCCAAATTAATTAAATTATATTTGAAGCATCGTATGTGGTTTTGGGTTCGAATAGGTATCCAAGGGAACTCCACGCATTTACTAGTAGTTTTGAGGTTCCAACCCCCAATGGTAGATGACTCCAAATAGCTCCAAATGCTATTGAATTGTACCATAATGTGTATGACTGATGTAATAACTTAATTATAATATCCATGGATGTATTATGGACTTCCAATTACTTTTTCAAGTCTTTATCAAATTCTGAATAAGATAGATGCTTTAACTAGCAATTTTGGGGCTCAAATCCCCCCCCGTGGGGTGAATGATATAAATGGCTTCCCAAGTGTGTTGAAATACACTAAAATTATAAAATTGAAGCAGGGGATATGTATAATACATTATAATATACTCATATAAATAACCAATCTACCTCCCATGGCTGTTATCACTTCCTTCAATAAGATATAAAAAATTAGTTTTGGACCCTTGGGGAAATGAGATGTAGTTTGCTCCAAATGATATGAAGTTCGAACCAATGGCCACAAATTCTCAGTTACTGAACATGAAACCCATAGTATACATTAATCAAATTTCATTCACTCATAAATCATCAATGGTTCACACATATATTTGGTTCCATCAAGATTGTAAGAGTTTACAACAGGGTATTGGGGAAATGGCATTGTTTCTTCAATATTCAACAATAATACATGAGATATGTTGGAATTTAGACCTGAGAGATTTATGAACTTTAAATACAGATAATTTACATAAGAATACGAAATACTAGAGCAATATAATCTCCCTAAAAGATATGAATAGCTCACCAAGTGCGCCTCACTCCATAGAGCTGAAAGATGGTGAGAAAACTTGACATGAATGGAAGAACAAGATGATATTGATATGTCCATGAGCTTCCTATATATTGCACCTGTAAATTATGACTCCATTTAATCTCCTTGAAATACTTTATTGGCCTCTCCAAATCACCAATTTGGATGGGAATCTTTCACCCTCGAAATTGGCTAACGCAAGGAACTAGTCATCCACTAGCCCTCTCTTCACAAACCCAAATTCATCAAATGATCAAAAAGATTCTTCTCATGGATGATCCCTATATTTTAGAAACATTATTAGTATTATGAGGTTCCAAATCGATCCATAAACCAAATCCAATTTGAATTGGTGTGGTTCTCATGCTATGCCATGTGGCCTCTCTCTTTGCCTTCCCTCTTCTTCCAAATTCAAGTAGGAGCTGCTTGGACTTCTCCAAATCCAAAATTTGACCTATAAGATTCTATATTCAGGACTAAAATGTCAATATGTGATCCTTAATATCTTCCTTGTGTCATAATTTTCATAGAATCTCCATCATTGGTGTCATAGATGTCATAAATGTAAGGGGAATCTAGCCAAGTGTCCATGAAACTCCCATTTGGCTCTTCCTCTCGCATGTAAGTTACAATTCATCCAAAATTAGACCTATGAACTATGTGTAAAAGTATACTAACATTATAATCTATCCAAAAACATTATGCTTCCCATAGATTCAAGATTGCAAGAGGAGGATTCCATATGGCACCAATTTTCTAGCTTGTGTGGGCCCCATAGTCTCTATGTGTCTCCATGCTCCATTGCCACTTGAAATTTCTCTTTTATTTATTTGGTAAGATAAATTATTAAATATTTATCCTCTTATAATTTCTAAACATCATTTATTATCCCCCCTATTCCAAATCTCAAAGCTTCCACCCCCAACCTAGGAAACTAGTGATTTTCCTCCTTGGCAATTATTTGACATTTAGCATCCATTTGACAAATTTCACGAATATGGAAAATGTGATTTGTCCATTGTGACCCAATGAAAAATTTGGGAAATTACAAATCCTCCCTTCCCAATATTTTTTGTCCTCAAGCAATTTCAAACATGGTTGTTGAAGAACCTGGTTTCTATATGATTCTTTGAAGTTGCCACTGAGCTACCCACTTTGAGTCTTTGAGATTACATGAAGATTTTAATGAGGAACCACCATGCTTGATCCTGAACTACTATGATTAAAATCACCTTATTAATTTGGGAATCCATCTCCCATACTTCTTGTTTCCTGAAGAATTTGGAATCAATGGGACTAAAAACTCTCCCAGGGTCCCATTGCACTGCAATGATTAAGAGTGCTCTCCAACTCATACCATTAGGAAAGAGAATTCTTGGATCCCATTTTCTTGTATGCATTCTTCCAAACATCATGAGTGCATAATATATATCATCAAAGTACATAACAACGTAATAAAAAGATACATCAAGGAGGTTCCTCGTCAAAAAATTATGAAAGTGCTTATACCTCTGTTGCAGCTGCAACAATTTCCCAAGATTCTAAAAATTTCGGGACCCTCCTTTTATCTTGTTTTGCTTAGCTTGTTTGATTTTGCTTGATTTTGTTGATTTTTGTTCAAGGAATATTTTTATGCTAGTGTTGTTTTATGGCTTGCATTGATTTTTTCCCTGCCGTCAGAAGCGTTTGAGACTATGAATTAGGAATGGAGCCTGCCGTTGCAAAGAAGTAACGAGAAATCAAGTCCGATCCAAGGTTTACTGGCCTCTGATTCGCTTTATTTGTTTCTCTTATTATCGATGGTTTTATTGGAATGTCATCAGAGCGTGTTATCTCTACAGAATCTGCTGTCGCGGATGATGTATTGCGAGACCTCCGATGGTTGTATTAACCTCTTCTGATCCCCGCCAATTTGACTCACCAATCCTTAGTCTTTTAAATTCTGTAGTTGCACCTCTAGAAGGGACTATACTTCCGATTGGTTTGATTGATGTTTCCCTGGCCGATATTTTTCGCTTAAGTCATGTTTATTTTGCTTTCGATTTTGACTGGTCTGTGGAACTCGGTGTCTTTATGGTTTCTGCTATTGCGGCTCTTCAACAAACTATTGGTCTGAGGTCTTAGTCTGGTGAACTCCGATGCAAAGTTTTATTTATTTCTCTTGCTGATGCCACTGCGGATCTCATAGTCGTTTCATCATCCGCCGTTGCAGAGATGCTGCTGACATGATCGCCGACCCCATAGTCGTTTTGCCGCCCGATGCTCTTATTGTTTCCCGTCGATTATTTGTTTACTAGGATGTATATATTTGGGGGTTGGGGTTTTATTTTTCTATTATTATTCCTACAAACTTGTGGTCCATGCTGTTGTTATCATTTAGATCAAAACATTGTACTTGCTGTCGGTACCCCATTCCTAGGTGGCTCCACTGTGGAGGTTTGCATATTTTTCTCACCAGTTGCACGACGCATTTCTAGGTAGGCCTTTATTCCCGTTCTCCCTTTCCCGTTTGAATGTTTGAACTGAGTTTGTCGCCCTTGGTTAGTTCCCACCTCTGCGGTTAATGGATACCTAGATTTCTATTTTCAACGCTTATATATAGTCTATGTAGACGGTATGGCTATCCAGTGGGGGGGGTTTGTTTGCTTAATGATTAAATTCGCAGCCATTATGAGTTTGCGACCCGCACTTGACTGCTTGGGAAATCAGTGCAGATGGACATTACGCTGTCTACACTAGTTTCCCCCAGTCTATGTATGGTAGTCCGAGGAGGGTAGTTCCCTGTTAGTTGCAGGAGGGGGGGCATTTTCTTGTTTATTTCAAAGATTCCAAGGTTTTGGTTTCCCAGTCGTTGGGTCACTCACATTTCTTGTGGACCAGGGTTGTGGTTTTGAGGTTACACCCAGCTTAGGATGAGATTGGGAATGTGGATGATTTATCTCATAGTGCCAAGGTTGTATTTGAGACTGTTTTCCTCGACGGGGGGATTTTTTTTTCTTCATTTTAGCGAGGCTGCGATGTTATGAGTCCATTACGAAATATTTTACCCCTGGGCAGGTTTTAGTTCTTTTGCAGATTCGTTGTTGTGCAAGAACACTGGGTATTTAATTATTGTTTGTTTATTTTTCATAGCTGAAATCATGATTATCCTAAATGAGCTAAATGCTCATGCAGTTTGTCTCCATTCTTTGAATATTATTTAGGAATGGCTCAACAGAACCTAAAGGATTTTTTGTATGACAAGGAAATCCTTCTGAATTCGAGATCTCTAAAAGGAAGAAGAAAAAGGCTCCTATAGTAGAGGGGGAACCCAATGTTGAAATTGTCACCAAGGTTGAATACAATTACGAAGACACCAAATGCATAGTGGGTGTGGAGACTGAATATAAATGGGGGTGAATCTACAGACTGATAACACATTGGGAGGTACTTGATACAGGTTTTGAGGAAGAAACTATATATGCAAATATAGAGAGATTTGCTTTGATGAGAGTTGCTACCAGACCTAAGCTTTTCCCGTGCTCAGAGGTGATTGGATGGATTCTGCCTAGGGTAGATGTAACTACCATGATTTTGGAAAATATTGAAAAATAAGGTTATGCTGCTTATAGCCCTGGTTACGTATCACTCGCCTACCACTTACCGAAAGCACAAGTGTACTTGACTGAAGACTGGCTAAAGAAAATTAATTTGGACCTAGTTGAGACACTAAAAAGAATGTTGGTACCTAGAAAGAGTTTCAGAACTAGGCCATCAGGGGAATATGATACTACCACCTCAAGGCCCCCCTATAGATTCATTGCCTTAATGTTGAATAGAATTTTCGGGAGAGCCCACGGTAAAAGCTTAAGTTGGGGTGGGTGCCTATCATCTTCTATGTTGCAACCCAAGGTACCATTTTCAACTGGGTGAACATTGTATCCAACATCCTCTTGTCCTGCATTGCTTCAGCATTAGGAGGGGTGTCCCAGAAGAAATCAGAGTTCTACATGAGCTCTATACTGATTGATTGCATACTATGCAACCAACCCTTCCCAAACCTGAGGTGTATTTGGGACCGAGAGAGAGCACCAATCTACTCAGCCTACAAGCCACTGTGGGCACATAAGTACCACAATCACTATAGAGAAGTGTGTGAACACTTCATTATGCCATTATATATATTGATTTTCTTAAAAGAATGCAACTGCATGTTGGAGGAAGCATTGTAGGTTATTGAAGAATATGTGGATTACTACTTAATGGAGGATGGACTGTATATCTAAATGTATGGATGCTCCAGAGCACCTTCACTACCGCCAAAATATGCCACTGATTATGTGGTACACAAGGAGGCAGTTAGGCAGGTCTTCTTAGATGGCATAGGGAGTTTTTTATTTGAACATAAGAAAGCAACTTATCCTCCCTTACCATTCAGGTTGGGAAGCTATAAGTTCATAAGAGTCAAGAAAGCCGATGAATTTGTAGAAGAATTGGGGAAATTCCATTTTGGGGAAATAAATTTCCACAGGAATGATTCTCGGAATAAAGTGGCAGAGCACTGCAGGGAAGCAAATGTACATTTTGAGTATACAAGCCACTGGGATAAAGACGAATCATTTTTCTGAAGTGCAGAAAACATAACTGCATTAAGAAGAATATTTAAAAAGAAAATCACCACTAAAGGTGGAAATGGACAAGATGAGCAGAAAAAATCAAAGGAAGAGGAAGCTAGAAAAAGAGATGAAGATGCTAGGAGACTAGCACAGGAGGTCGAAAGATGGCTTAAAGGTGAGGAGGAAGAAAAGAGAAAAGTTGAACAAGAGGCAGCTAGAAAGGCAAAAGAAGCTTCCAGGATTGAAGAAGAAAGGAAAAGGAAAATGGATGAGGAACTTAGGAAGCAGGAAGCGGAAAGGTTAAAACTGATAGAGCAACAAGCTTCCAATCCTATAGACATTCAGGTTCAGGATGTCGATAATCCTGAGGTAGCTGCTAGTAGCACAATAGGATAGGCTATTGTCCCTTCCCTAAGACTAATCCCTTTCGAGTAGAACAAAGGGGAAGAGGTGTCGAACTTCAACACTATTTTTTATGACAGGGAAAGAAAAATAATTGTGAAGAGGACCGAGAGGAAGGTCGATACTGGGGGGTAGTCAAGTAAAATGATAAATGATACAACCATGGTGTATGGGACAGACAAGGACCCAAGATTCACTATTAGAGCTAGAGCAGAATTGATCCATGCTTCTGAGGACAATGTGGATCGGATAATGACTGATCTTGAACAGTCAAAGAAATATGTTTCCCAACTAAAAGATACCCTAAGAAGGGAGAGAGAGGAAAGTGGTATATTGAAAAGAAAGTTTGAAGACATGCAACATGAAATAAAGTCTCAAAAGCTGAGCTCCAGCTCCTCCAAGTAGAAAATATATCTCTGAAGGTTGCCCAAGAAAATCTAGAAAAACTGCAGCAGGAATGTCAAGGGCTAAGGACTAAAAAGGAGGAGTTCAAAACGATATGTGAAATCCTTCATACAGAAAAGGATCAGCTGCTCAGTAAGATAGGGGATTTGGAGCTACAGAAATATGCCTTAGAGGAGTTAGAGAGGCAATCCTAGGTGCAGACAACAGAGCTTAAAGAACAAGTTACTTCATTAGCAGTAGCTCTAGAAGAAGCCAAAGAACAACAAGCTAACCTTCAGCCTTTCAAGGAGCATGTTTTATCGCAAAGGAGCAAGATGCACTAGCTGCAAGTATCCATAGAAGAAGAGAGGTGCAAGATCTTGCAGGTAGACAATAGACTAGAATAATTTTGGAAACTTCTTCATATTTTGTGGACAGATCGCAGGACATTTTAGAAGTCCTGACGGGAAGAATGGCGAGATTAGAGGCCAATGAGGAAACCCCTACGGACCTGCCGGTAAAAAATCAACAAGGCCTAAGACAATACTATGATTTATTGGAGTTTTCCATAAACACAGCTAAAGAATTCAAGGAGGTTGTAAAGAATACAAAGGGAGCTTGTACAGAGTTCTGTAGGAGTCTTTTGATTACTTACAATCGTTGCTAGGTTGCTGGTGAACAGAGGATGGAAACCTTTCCAGAACACAACCTATTTTTGGAGATGTTGCAAAGTATATATCAGAAAGATGAACCAAGGATTCAGCACATCAAATCCCTAGATGAGCAGACCCTGAGAAATGAGGTAGCCCATTCCGCGGTCAGTGTACAGTTGCTAGAGGATCAACTTCGCCTGATCTCAGCCAGTATCGAAGTAATAAGAAATCAGGCCGCTAAATATGAAATCAATATTCATTTTTTAGAACCTTCTAAGTTCAAAAACATTGCCTCAGAAGCTTCAGCATGGAATAATTTCTTTAACAGTCAGGCGGGGCCCTCCTCATATGTGCTTTATTTGTTTGTTTTTATTGTAATATATTGTAAATTCTATAAGCACTTAATGTAAGAAAGTGTGGGAGGTGAAGCGTTGGGGAAGCCCAAGATTCATTTGTGGGTAGCCCAATATTTTTGCTTATGTATAAATATAGAGGAATTAGATAAGAGACGGGCTTTTTCCCAGAGAAATTTGTGAACTACTTGTTGTAAGAGGGACTACTTTGTTTTGCAATAATAAAATTACAATTTTTCCTGTTGGAGAAAGTGTTGTGTGGAATGTTCAAAATTGATGAAATGAACACTGTTGAAGGGGAACTATTTCGTTTTCAGTTGTGTTTCATTAACTATGAGAGCGTTCTAACTTTCTGAACCTATGTTCTTATTTGAATGTTCTCTGGTTTATTCTTTGATAATTTCCACTGCGAGTAATGAATGTTTTAACAGATGATGAGCTTTCTTGTTGTGCATATCTTTTTTCATGTTTATGTGTTTTGATTCCAAGAACAACTATCTATGATTTATCTTAACATATGAACAATATTACATTACTCATGAATCAATAATCTTGCTCCCTAGGGACAGCTTAGCATTGTTTTTCCAGTTGTGTGTGATTTAGATGTGAGAGAGTCTAAGACGAGAGGTAAGAACCTGCACATCACATTGTGACCACTCCTCACATTCTTCATCAATATACATCTTAGATAGGCACTTTCATATCATACTTAAAGTCAAAATACAAAAATATACACGGTGGACCGGGCCGCAACCAGTAAAACCCTTTTTTTTTGTTACTTGACCTACAGTAGCCGGACTGCAAATCGGATGGATTCCCTACACCAAATAGTCATGGGATAGTTGGGAACTTTGACTAGGGAGAATCCCTTCACAGGGACTTCACTTAGTGAACATCTCACATAGCACGTGTGATCATGGGATATTAAATAATACCCTTAATTTCCATATATATTGACCCAAACTCTTTTTGTTGAAACCCCCTACCAATACTTAAAACCTCCTTGCCACCCCTTTTTATACCTCAGTCCTTATAAACCACCCTACCCACCCCCACCTTAAACCCCTCATACCCCCCAATACCTGCAATATATTGGTTCAATTTTTAATAATTTTAAAACCCACAATATGAACTAACATGATAGGATATTGGTCAACAAGTGAAGCCCCCGTGAATCCCTTGTTGTTGTTTCCTGCGAATTTCTAGGCCACAACAACCTCCAAGTGAGTAGACTACCATTTTCCAAGTGCATACATGCTTCAAGTGACCAATCAAATATGCTCCAATGACATAGGTGAGGATCCCATGTCCTATAATGGTGCTCCCAAATAATGTAATATGCATCAAAACAATAATCAGCCATTTTTTCTTTCATCCAAGAAGTGAATGAAGAACCTCCACCAAAATATGAACCAAATAAGGAGAAAATAAAACATGAAGACTTGAAGTGGATCAAAAAAGTCTCATCAATACACCCATTAATATGTATATCATATGAAATAATTGAAGATGTTGCTTCCAATAATAATGTTCCTCAATTGTATCCCTCTCCACCCAAGTGTCGGATGAAGTTCCTCCAACATCAAATGAACCAAGTGTTGAGCAAGAAAAACCATGAGTCTTCAAGTGACTCAAATGCATATCATAGGTGCATCCATGTAGATATGCATCATCATGAAGTAACAAAGGATGCTACTGCAAATGTGAATAAGAGTTTTCTCCAACCATGTCATCATAAAAAGTAAATATAGGAGTTTCATACTCCTCATGTGGCACCATCAAAAAGAACCCTTTCACCCATACTTCATTGAAACTAATGCTGCAAAACATAGAATTGTAGGATGTAGGAGAATGAACTAACTCACCCAAATGATCATAAAGTGCATAATTTTCATCATGGTAAGGATCCATATGGGTAGTATCATGCAGCTCCTTCAAAAAGGTGAAACATTTGTCATAGATTGGTTCCAATGTAGAGGAATCATGCTCTTCTTTAAAAATTGCATAACCTTCATCAAGAGACAATTCAAGTTCCTCTTCCACCACATCAATTTTTCTGATCTCTTCAAGTTCATCTTCGAACACATCAAGTACATTCAAATTTCCAAATTTCTCATGATCCACCATGTCATGAGAATCCTCCAAACAATCTACCATTTGACAATCTAAAACATAGAAGGAAAAACAAGTGTCTTGCAACTTTTCAAGAAGTTGCTTATTTTGAATTGTGAGCTTATGAATAAATTCATTATTCTTGAAGTAGGATTCATGTAACCATTCACTAAGCTCAATGAAAATTTTTCTATCAAAAATCAAAGACATGAAATTACCTTTGATGTTGCTCATTGCTCTTTGAATATTCTCCATGTATTCAAGGAAGTAGCTCTCCAACAAGAATTTGATACCAATTCTTGAGTATCATGGAGTATGCTAAGGGACTCTTGGATCTTATTTTAATTCATATTTAAGGACCCTTCAAGAAAATGAGGCTCTTGCAAATGAACTTCATCATCTTCTTCCTTCTTGCTTGGACCAACTTCATGAAGCTCAAGTGGTGATGGGGAAGTTGATCTTGTTTCTTCTTCAACTGCTACAAGGTATTCATTTTCATGTTTAATGGAATTTTTCCTTGCAGCAACACTTTCAAAAGTGATCTCTATGTCACCAACATAGACGTGTGAGCACCCATCATTAGGTACTCCTTCATAATTCAAAAATCCATCTGTAGATGCCCTTTGGTCCATGTCCATAGTAGAATTTGTTTCAGAATGATATTCAATAGTTTGAAGGTACTCTTCTTCCTTCTCATGTGATGTTTCCTCATCTTTTTCAAATTCATTTGGGAGTGAATTTTGATCATCTTGATGTAATTTATTTTCTTCTTCACCACCCATAGAAATTTGTAGCTCCTTGGTCTCCTCCCTCCTTGTGCGTTGATGATTATTCCTTAATGAGTTATTATTTGAATTATTTTTCATAAATTCCTTCAACAAATCATTAAGGTATTCAAAATGAATGTTCTTATGTGTCTCTTCATGCTGGAAACTGCTGCTACATATAAATTGGCTAGCCATCAATTCGAATGCTTGCTTAACCTGCCTGGTCATATCATCACCACATGACTTAATGAATTTATAAAATTCATCTATACCATCCATAACTTCAATAGGTTCCAATACCATGCTCTGATACCACTCTAATGTCCCATTTTATGAAATTTTATCAAAAATACCAATTCTTCAATTCTTTCACAATGTACTTAAATTCATCTTCTTACAACTCTAGTTATATGGATTCAATTGATTCCAAAATTCTTCCAATTTATTTCAGAATTGGTGAGGAAGGTCCTGAGGGGTGGTGGGACATATTATCACATATATAAAACATATAATCAACTGATATACCCAACCATGGTATGTAATTTTCAAGGGAATAACTTCTGGGACAAGACTAGTCAATTTGGGAGGTGGAAATCCCCCCTGGGTCCTTGAACAAATCTCTTCAAAAATCTGTACAAACTTCACTAATGGTGGGTATGATACTTGGCTATGTTATCAGACATTAATTAAATTATATTTGAAGAATCATATGTGGTTTTGGGGTTGAATAGGTATCCAAGAGAAATCCATGAATTTACTAGTAGTTTTGAGGTTCCAACCCCTAATGGTAGATGACTCAAAATAGCTCCAAATTCTCTTAATTATAATTTTCAGGGATGTTTTATGGCCTTCCAATTACTTCTACAAGTTTATATCAAATTCTGAATAAGATAGATGCTTTAACTAGCAATTTGGGGGCTCAAATTATAGAAATGGCTTCCCAAGTGTGTTGCAACCCACTCAAACTCTCAAATTGAAGTAGGGGATATGTATAATACACTATCATAGAATCATATACATAAAAAATCGACCTCCCATGGCTGTTATCACTGCCTTCATTCAGATATAAAAAACTAGTTTTGGACCCTTGGGGAAACGAGATGTAGTTTGCTCCAAATGATATGAAATTCGACCCAATGGAAACAAATTCTTAGTTACTGAACATGAAACCAATAGTGGACATTAATGACAGTTCATTCACTCATAAATCATCAATGGTGTACACATATATTCAATTCCATCAAGATTGCAAGAGTTTACAACAAGGTATTGGGGAAATGGCATTGTTTCTTCAATATTGGACAATAATACATGAGATATCTTGGAATTTTGACCTGAGATATTTCTGAACTTGAAATATAGAGAATTTAGAGTTAGAATACAAAATACTAGATCAAGAGAAGATCCCTCAAATATATGAATAGCTCACCAACTGCGCCTCACTCCATAGAACTGAAAGATGGTGAGAAAACTTGAGATGAATGGAAGCACAAGATGGTATTGAGATTTCCATGAGATTCCTATAGCTTGCACCTGTAAATTATGACTCCATTGAATCTCCTTGAAATACCTGAGTGACCTCTCGAAATCACCAATTAGGATGGGAATCTTTCACCCTCAAAATTGGCGAAGGCAAGGAACTGGTCATTCACTAGCTCTCTCTTCACAAACCCAAATTCATCAAATGATCAAAAATAGTATTCTCATGGATGATCCCTATATTTTATAAACATTATCGGTCTTCTAAGGTTCCAAATACAACCATAAACCAAATCCAAGTCAAATTGGTGTGGTTGCTCATGCTATGCCATGTGGCCTCTCTCTGCACCTTCCCTCTTCTCCCAAATTCGAGTAGGGTCCTCTTGGCCTTCTCCAACTCCCAAATTCAACCTCTAAGATGATTTATTCAGGCTTGACATGTCAGTATGTCAGTATTTCAGCCTTCACATCTGACTTGTATCATAACTGTCATAGAATCTCCATCATTGGTGTCATAGATGTCATAAATATACGGAGAATCTAGCCAAGTGGCCATGAAACTCCCATTTGGCTCTTCCTCTCCATGTAAGTTTCAATTCATCCCAAATTAAACCTATGAAGTATATGGACAAGTATATTAACCTTATAATCCATCCAAAAACATTACGCTTCCCATAGATTTGAGATTGCAAGAGGAGGATGCCATGTGGCACCAATTTTCTAGCTTGTGTGGGCCCCATAGTCTCCATGTGTCTCCATGCTCCATTGTCACTTAAATGTTCTCTTTTATTTATTCAATAAGCTACATTATTAAATATTTATCCTCTTCCAATGTCTAAACATCATTTATTATCCCCCTTATTCCAAATCTCAAAGCTTCCACCCTCAACCTAGGAAACTAGTGATTTTCCTCCTTGGCAATTATTTGACTTTTAGCATCCATTTGACAACTTTCGTGAAGATGGAAAATGTGATTTGGCCATTGTGACCCAATGCAAAATTTGGGACATTACAAAAAGGTAGCACTTATTGTTTCGATGTGTAGAGTAAGAAAATGAGATAGGTTTTATGTGGTGTTAACAACTAATAAAATAGGGAAAACCCAATGTATATATGGAGAGGATATTATAGGGTGACTACTTGGAAATATAGTAAAAGACCCTATTTTGTATACATAATTCCTCTTGAATACTAAGCTAAATAACTATCTAGAAAAAATAAACAAACTAAAATTGATTTATAGGTAAAGCAACATCATTTATGCATTAGGAAAT
>LPNX010207456.1:37220-52591 GCA_001517045.1 Pseudotsuga menziesii
TGTTGTTATTATTATTATTATTATTATTATTGGTAGCTCACCTCAAGGGAATTAAAACTGAATATATTTTTATTTTATTTTTCTATAGATTTTCATTAGGCATAAATTGTCTTCCACTTCTTTATAATGTTTTTGTACTTCCTAAAAGGATATGAGGATACATAATAACAATGAGATGTTATTTATTGATGATACCATTCTATGATTAATGGTTGGCATTACATCTCCAAGAAATTCTATGATTAATGGTTGTCATTGCATCTCCAAGAAATTATAGCTAAATACAATTTATTTGTTTTCCTTTTTGCAATTCCTAGATATATATTAAGATAGCCAAGATAATCTCACACACAAAGAGAATATATTTTAATAAAAAGATATAATTAATTTTGTTTGGTTGTCTTTAACCTATAAAATTTACACAAATACCCAAATATATATTTTACATTACTTTCAAATAAAACTTCACTCTCCAAAAATATATAGTTAATTGTAATATTGAAAATAACTAATTTATTCTTTGACTTGAACTAGTATTGTCATTCCTTCACAACCATTCCTAACAATCAATTTAATAAATAAAATAAAAATGTGAAATAAACAAAACTTGCTCTACCTTGTTCCAATAGATAACAAAGCATTTAAGGAAGACGAGTTAAATAATTAGGTCTAAGAAGGCTTCAAATTTGAAGCCTTCAGAGACCTTCAAAGGCCATTTTAAATGTCATAGAAGGTTATAAGGAATTTTACCATGCAAAAAAAATTTAGTTTCATTTCCAGCACTTCAATAATGAAATTGACTAAGCCTCGGTAAATTTGCAACAGAAGGGCAGCTACAAAATTTTCCTATCCAAGGATTTCAGTGAGCTATGGGAGAGTCGGGACTCGGAGTCTTCCCAATTGCCCTTGAATAGTCAGATCATGGATGAGGATCTCAGGCCCAATCGACATGGACCACGGTCGGCTACTAGGTTTCCTAATGCCAAGTTCAAGTCACTGAGTTAGGATTGTGACTCACGATTCGATGTTCACTTTCAAAGAATTTAATGGCATTAGCATGCATTACTGATTCACCAACTTCATTAAATCTTGGTATGGGATGATGCCACCTGCCAACTCGATTTCCCATATGTCATCTTATTGTTCACTGAGTCATGTGATCTCACAACTTACTAGTCACTTGAGTATTTGAGTACATATGATGTGAAATTAAATGCTCATATGAGTCATATCTATGGATGGTGAATTGATCTGATAACCCTCCAATGTCAAGGCTCCATAAGGAAAAACTAATGGTGTTGTTTTTTGGGTTACAACTTACAAGTTGCAATTTACAATGCATTGAGCAATCTTTGCTAGATTTGAACCTAACATGGTCCAATGGGTATGTAAGTTTCCATACCAAGGTTTCACCCAGTGCTAGACATTTCTATTATGACCACCACAAGACTGGGATGACGGATCTTTGGTAGTAGGCTAGCACCATGCCGCCCTTTGTTTGTGCTCATGAATCATATCCTATGCTAGTTAGTCTAGGGTTCTAGGATTTATTCCAATTTCCATTCATTTACTAGTGTCAGAATCATTTGAATTAGCACTCTGAGTCTCCCACGGTCCACCTAGGCTGCTTAGTCTACCTTTCTCATCGGAGGAAGGGGGTTACGCATTAGAGACAAAGGAAATTGGAATGGAGGGCCAACAAGATAGAATGGTTGTACAATATGCATATAGTCATCTCTAAAAGAAATGAAATAATTTGTCATATACCTAGCTAAATATTATCATTATTTAATTTGTTGGGATGCTTACATGGTAGCTCTTGCGCCCGAGTTGATTGTGAGGGTTTCATATGTCTACAATGGCTACAATTTAGAGAGGCTCGTTCCCATCATTATAGCACCAGTGGCTTTCTCCTGCAAATATCGCTATTACGTCTCCCCTCCTCACTCACCTCACCTTTTGACTTGAGTCATCATCATCTTCTTCTTCTTCCTCCTATGGGCTCTCTAATCTACACCCTGAGCGCCCTCATAATGAAGAATGATATTTGAAAGTCTTTGGAAACCTCGGAAAAACAATACCCAGTTTTCCCTCACTTGCACAGATATATCTATGTTATGTAGAAGCAATTCTAAAATGTTTTTTTTTTTTGTAATCATGTGAAATACACAAACATGCATTCGCCTACCTCGGGCAAGGCAAACCAACTCAGGAGCACCAAAATATTGTGGAATTGAGATGGCGTTGCTTCCAATCGTCTTTCTATAGAAAGAAACAGTTGCACACTCTAATTCCTTGTTGTCTTCTGCGGTGGGAAACTCGATGGTTTCACCTTTTTCACAGGTAGGAGCAAGAGAAGCAAAGGTAGAACATTGGGTAGGATAGATTGAGCTTCCCCGAACTTAAAGAGATTGGTGAAGTCTGTGAAAAAAAAAATTATTTTGGGTTTACAAGTATAGGACAGTCGGAGGTCGAGACTTGGACTCTCAACTCTCCAATTCTATGCTTCAGTGTCTCCCTAATTTCTATTTCCTCCAGAAGATTATGCAGAGCTAAAACTGTCGACTTGGTTGTCATGAATTTAGAGGTATGTATAGCATTTTACACTTGTGTAACATTTTATAAGTGGATAAAAGTTAAATGTGTTTCTTGTTGGAGTTCCTTCTAGTTCTATAAATATAAGGGTTTAAAATTTTTCCATCCAAAATGTTGTTTGGAATTTGTAATGTATTATGCGATTGCTTTTCCGCCAGATTAAGTCTTGAATAATCAATAGATATAACCTTAAGAAACCTAGTATTTAAATGAAATCAGAACCAAAATAATGTATACTTTTCATAGTCTAGGACCACAACTTCGTTTGGGCGGAGGACCAAGAAGAAAGAGCCTTGTATTTGAGTTCCAAATCTGGTAATGTTGTTTATGTGTCGTGAATTGTAAACATTAGGTTGAAAGAAAGAACAATATTTGAATGTAAGGGTTTGAATTGTTCCAATTTCCTCAATGAAATCCAATAGTTGAAAGGATAAAATATTTAATAATCGGCAATGTAAATGTTTAGACTCTCACCCCTTCGTTTTCCTGTCAGCCTTCTAATAATGGAAACAAGAAGTACAAATTGTCTACCAATATATCTAAAGAAGGCAATCCCTCGACGGACGTTCATGAATGAGGGAATAGGAGTGCAATGATCTAGCGAAGAACATGATATCAACATCCTCGTTGTGGCAAACCTCCCAAACGTGTGTTTATGATTCATCTTCCTTGTTGACTTTGGTAGAAACTAGACACCCAACTTGTAGTGATGTTTGTTGGAGAATTTAAAGTTCTTCCTTATAGTGGACTAATAAATACTTAACCTTTTCGATAGGGCTGATAAACTATATATAGATTGGAAGGACTATCCATACTCTACCTAAAATTGGGGATTTTGTTTGATCACTTCGAATTGGGGTATAAACTCGATATACATTGGAGGGACTATCCATAGTCCACCTAAAATTGGGGCCTTTGTTTGATCACTTTGATTTGAGCATGTGGGGAGGACATGATCCAATTCTAAAAATAACTGTTGAATTTAGGGTTAATAAAAAAGGTTTCTCCCTGAAAGCATTAAGTATTACACCCTGGGGTTTTTCTTTTAGGTAGGCCCAATCACACTTAGAGCCACCATCAAGCTAAATCAATCCTCCATTCAAAGGTCCTTCCAAATTTCAATGCCTTATTTTATCAATGACCTAACAACTGAGTATTTCACCGGCCCGAGAGAATTGTCCATTATCTAAGTTCAATAAACTATATGCTCCAGGACCAACAGAGTACATGGTTTACCTCACTAATTCCATGTAAATGTTGAATCACTGGGTATTTCTTCTTATTGTTATTTTTTTTCTATGTACACTATTTTTAATAAATAATAAAATTTTGTTAGACACTTATGTTGGTCACTGGGTAGACCCGGGTTTACTATAATGAACCAACAACACCCCTAGCTCACTGGCCCTTTCGGCGACAGACCGCAGAGCGGCCTGAAGTCTCACCCGAAGTGATCCTAATGGGTTGGCCAAAGACTCAAGTGTCTCGACCAGGTTCTGTATGGCGTCCAGTGCTCGTCTCACAGCTCTTCTTAGCCTGCGAGATGTCTCTCTCTCTGCGATGTGCAGTTTCCTCTTAGTCGTGATGACTCTAATCCTTATCGCATCGCCGCATCCTGGAAACACGTCAGTTTCTCCTACACTCGATTCTTAACCGCAGCGCACCATAGCTCCTCTGCTAGTGCGATATTGCCTCCCTGCGATATCCTACCGCTGTGACTCAGCGTACCTAGCGTACTTGTGTTCAACCTACAGGACTCAACGTATAAGACTGTTTTACACTACGACTCTTAACTGTCTCAAGTGAAACTTAGACAAACTCTTATACATAATACTTAAAGACTTCAACTTGTATTTATCCTTCTATAATGCTGTGAATTGAATAACAATGGCAGCGTTGGGAGGACAGGAGGTCTACTCCTTCACTGATGGCTTTTCAGGCTATCACCAGATCAGAATCCACCCAGAAGATCGACATAAGACCACGTTTGCAACAGAATGGAGCTCATTCCAGTATACGGTAATGCCCTTTGGTCTTAAGAATGCACCAGCTATCTTTTCTAGAGTAGTAGTTGTTGTATTTAAATAATACATCCATAGATTCCTAGAAGTTTATTTTGATGATTGGACTGTATTTGGATTAATTGACAAGCACATAGGAGATTTAAGACTGATGTTAGAGAAATGTAGGCAGTACCAGATTTCTCTAAAATTGAAAAAATGTATATTCTGTGCACCATTCGGTATTTTGTTGTGTCACATTGTTTGCAGGAAAGACTTGATGGTAGATCCCGCAAAGATTGTCATCATTGTAAATCTTCCAGCACCCAAATCAGTCAAACAATTGAGGACAGTACTTGGTCATACCGGGTACTACAGAAAATTCATCAAAGGATACGCCATGATTACAGCACTGATGGAAAAATTGTTAAAGAAAGATGTAAAATTCCTATGGAATGAGGAATGCCAGCAGAGTCTAAACACACTTAAAGAGAAGATGGTTACAGCACCCATCTTAGTATTTCCATACTGGACTAAACCATTTCATGTACATGTGGATGCATTTGGCATCGCACTAGAAGTTGTTTTAACGCAACCAGGAGAAGGAGGATTCGATCATCATATCGCATACTCCAGCAGAAAGCTATCGACAGCAGAAAAGAACTACACCACGACAGAAAGAGAAGGATTAGCTATGGTGTATGCGCTACAGAAGTTCATACACTACCTGTTGGGTGCCTCGTTCAAGATGTTTACTGACCATTCCACATTAAAGTATCTGGTGAATAAGCCAGTGTTAGGGGGAAGAATCTACAAATGGTTACTCCTCTTTCAGGAGTATGATTTTGAAATCATTGTCAAACCAGGAAGATTGAACGTCGGACCTGATCATCTGTCGTGAATAGACTCAGGAGAAGAGCCAAGTAACCTAGAGGACAATTTTCCAGATGCGCAGTTGTTTTCTATCCAGATCACAGATGAGTACTATGCTGATATCATTCACTTTCTCACCACAGGAAGGGCACCTAATGAGTTTACCAAGCATCAAAAGAGGGAGTTGGTTGTTAAAGCAACAGACTTCACCCTGATCGCAGGACAGTTATACAAGTTAGGTCCAGATGAAGTCCTACGCAGATGCGTGATGCCGCATGAAAAAGAGGCTATTATCAGAGAAGCACATTCAGGTACCGCAAGAGGTCATTTCGCAGGAAAACCGACTACGCAGAAAATCCTAACCGCAGGATTATGGTGGCCTACGTTACATAAAGACACTAAGGACTTTTGCAGATGCTACGATATCTGCCAGAGGGTAGGAAAACCTTCACAACGAGATGAAATGCCGCTGCGACCGCAGGTTACGTTGCGTGCATTTGACAAGTGGGCTATAGACTTTGTGGGTCCTATCAACCCACCAGGAAAATGAACTTGTGCGAGATATATCATCACTGGAACAGAGTACCTCACCAAGTGGGCAGAGGCCAAAGCAGTAAGAAATTGTGATGCTACTACAGCCGCACAGTTCCTTTTTGAAAACATCATCACTAGATTTGGATGTCCAGTAATCTTGATGAGTGATCAAGGCACACACTTCTTGAATCGCACCATTGAGGCTTTGACAGAAGAATTCCAGACACAGCACCATAAGAGCACTCCCTACCACCCACAAGCTAATGGTACAGTGGAGGCCTTTAACAAGATTTTAGAAAACACTCTTACTAAGATCTGCAATAGCCAAAGGAATGATTGGGACCTCAGAGTTAACGTTGTATTATGGGCGTATAAGACTACATGCAAGAAACTTATAGGACACACACCTTTCAGCTTGGTGTATGGACAGGAGGCTGTTATGCCTATGGAGTATATTCTTCCCAATTTAAGAATTGCTCAGATCACTGGAATGGCTGATACAGACACGGTGCATGAAAGGCTAGCGCAGCTGCTTTCCTTAGAGGAAGACAGATTCATTGCCAGATTCCATTAGAAAGTGCAGAAGGCACGAGAAAAAGCTTGGCATGACAGACACATTAAGAGTAAGACTCTTCAGATCGGAGACCTAGTACTCCTCTATGACAGTAAATTTCTTAAGTTTCCAGGGAAGTTCAAGATGCATTGGTTGGGGCCATATCAGATACAACAAGTTACAGAGGGAGGATTCGTTCAGCTCAGCAAACTGAATGGGGATCTTCTTCCCACGATGATCAATGGCAGTAGGCTTAAGCTTTATAGTGACATCCACTCCACCTCTCAGCCCTAATTCAGAGTCGCGAAGGTGCAGATGTCCAGTGTAGTTGAAAGCAGGCATCGTACCGGGAATTAGTCTACACCGGCAGGTATTCTAAGTATCAGGAATCGCATAAGGACGGTTCATTTTGAAAGAAAAAAAACGCTTAAGTTTGTTTTGAGCAAGTGATGCGGTGTGGCATCGCAGCAACGTGATGTTTCTCTGTGCCACGTACCCAGTTTTTGTAAGGAGACAGAGGGCTAGTCAAGTTGCCTTCTGACACGCAGTTAATGAAGAAATTACCGGTATACCTTACCGTAGATTTGGCAACAGTATAATCAATTATCCATATTTAGCAAATCTTCGACGAGACCGGTGCCTGCATACACAAACTTCAAGGGAAATTGATCGGATTTCAGCATTTATTGAGGATTGGGATGACGGGTGTGGTCTCATCCAAGCAATTAATACGACCAACGGGTTCAGTCTAGATGACCGTTGCATCCGGGATTATCGCCTTCGGCATAAAAGCATAAATTATTCATTCGGGAGGGTTACATTTGCAAAGAGCCGAGAGCTATAGAGTGCATTGTTAAGTTTCCCCTGCCTAGAGCTAATTTCGTTACAGAGTGCTGTGATTTCCAGATTTTGTGGCCATTGCCAATCCAAAGTATAACACCGAGTGGGTTCTATCTGAGGACGAACCTATAGAAGCGATTTTGGAAAGGTTCGAGCATGGAGGCCTTACAGCTGCTATGACCACGCCAAGTTCATCACAGACCGGACAGCTGCCAAGGATGAGGAGCCAAACTCACATAAGAGAAGAATCCAGTTCGGAGCTGGAGGAAGAAGTTCATAACGCAACAAAATACATCATGCCACGAGTTAACAGCGCACCAGAGGTAAAAATTCCCAAGAGTGGTAAGTTCCTTGTTCCTATACCACAGATTGATTCTCGAGTAAAGGAAAACGGAGATCTATTAGGATATGCCGCTATTGTAAAATTTATCGATTATAACCTAGGAGACAGTAAGACATATCCCCAGTTCCACCCAGATCAGTACCTTACGATTCAGAAGAACCCAAGGACAGATGCAGATGAATATGTTCCCATGGAACATGTCCAGATTCTTGAGCGCTCAAGCCTGCTCAATCTGTTAAGAATACCACATTTTGGACGAGGCGTAGAGGTTAATGTCGTGGTGCGCATCCTACTATCATGCATACATGGGGGTTACCTCTGGCTTGGTAACAAGGTCGACCTGAACTTCGACCTGATACACCGGATCACTGGGCTGTCCAAGACTGGTCAAGACCCGAAGACAAATATAATAGGAAAGACCAAGGATTCCAAGCTATCACCAACCCTGGTCACCAAGTATAAACTGCAGAGAGGAGGTCGGGCTTACGACATTGCAAGCCTAACAGACAATACCCTTAGATTTACAGCTAGTCTGCTCGCAGGCAGAATATTAACCAAGGTTCGCCCAAAGGAAGTCACAGGATCAGTAATTAACCTGGCCATACAAGTTGCAAAGGGGGAGCAGTTCAATTGGTCTTTATTTTTGTTAAATATGTTTCAGCAAGATTGTTTGCAAGCTCAGGATGAGGAAAGCCACCCCTTCCATTTCTCGTGGTTGCTGATACTCTGTGCATTCGTCGGGTGGAAGGAGCCGCCCCATACACAATTTCGACAGCTAGTGAGTGGCGAGCCCAGAGGTGCGCGCTACACAAACTTATGGGAGACTAGCAGCCCAGCCAAGAAAAAGGTCAATGCGATAGTATTCTATGAATACTATAGGCTGTTGAGGAACGTCCTCGAAGAAACACCACGGATCAGCAAGGAGATCGTGGACACATATGATGATCGGCTTGATTTTATGGTGGACCACCATAGAATTTACCTGAGGCCAAAAAGGACTAAAAGGGATGATTGGGCTAATGGTTGGTTTAGGATGACAGCAAAGGATGTCGAGGGCGTCATCAAAGACTTTGATGACGACTGGAGGCAAGCGTTAGAAGATACCACACCCCTACCATCAGGTACCGCACAGACAGACCCATCGGACAAAGGCAAAGACAAAGTGTAGACCCAGACACAAGATGCAGCACAAGTGCCACTACCAGAAAAAAAGAGAAAATATCCATCGCAAGTGCCACCAGAGGCACAGACGACAAAGGATGCAGAACAAGGGACACCAGAGACACAGACGACGAAAGATGGAGAAGAAGAGGTACTAGAGGCACAGAAGAATAAAAAGCACAAAGCCATAAAACCACCTTCGAAGACTGCACTGACAGAGGATGATTATGAACTCATTGCAACAAGAATGCATGACACATTGAAGGACTCATTTGAGGCAATGCAGACATCACAGGCAAAGATACAGAGCGCGGTAGAAAAGCAGCTTCTGGACTTAAAAGCAATTATTGAGAAGACTGCCATGATACAGGTTTCGTCGGTAAAGGAGACCGCAAGAGAAAGCTCAACATAGTCGATTTCCCACGAGGAAATCTTCACAACAGATTGTATCAATACAGTCTTGATACCACCAGGGAGAATTCGATTCCCTGCGTCAATGAAGGATGTAGGTCAGTACAGATTAGGAAACCTATCGAGGTTAACCTCGCAGAGTTCCACATTGATCAGTTACAGATGATCCAGCAGCAGCTAAGCGCAGAGCTCAAAGGTAGAGAGCTCGCGACTTATAAACATAACACACAGCTGAAACAACAAAATGCAACACTCGCCACCAGCTATCAGAAAAATGTAGACGAGTTAAGAACATATGAAGAAAGAGAACAAAATCTCTCTCAAGTCTTACAGAGCATCGCATTGGAGTTACCCCAATGTAATATTGAGTTCGCCTTGCCTATCCCGTAGAAGGTCAGAAGAGTTGCAGACAGAGCAAAGGCTCTGGAGGAAACAGTAACCAGGATGGAAGAAACAGTGGCCAAGATGGAGGAAGACCACAAAGCGTATATTGTTGAGCTTGAGGCTAGACCACCGGGCACCCCCCAGGCAGACAAGGAAGCCAGAATAGAGGCCTTTCGACTCACTTCTGCGCAGATGAAATCTCGCATAGACGATGCACTGTCGGTGCTAGCTGATGCGATGAACACATGGTCGGAGTTAGATGAGCCTCCCGAGAAAGTAGAAATCCAGCAAAGTATTCAGCAGATAGAGAATACCACAGCAGCAATGAAGGAAGAAATCAAGAGCTTAGCAGCTTTTCAGAAGATGAGAAAGACGACGGAGATCAACCACTTGTAGCAGGAAGTGCAGCAGTTGAGAGCAAAGGAGATACACATCAATGACCTGCTTCAACCATATCAGGAACAAATCATAGAGCTAGTCGATGCGGTTGAGCAGAAAGTTGGGGAGTTCACTGCCGCCAGAAATGAAATTGATGCAGCAAAAGACTCAGGTATTAGTTAAGCTATGCTTGACTCAGCACAAGAGCGTGTCACAGCCATGGAGAACAAAGTTGCAGGACTTCAGGACAAGCTTCAGTGCACTTTGCAAGAAGCCAAGGAGAAGCTACAGCAGGAGAAGCCTATTGGTAGTGGCTCGGGGACGAGCCACAAGTAAGTGTTAGGGGACTATTGGATTAGAGTCTCGCAGCTACAGGAAAAGCTGCCATTTTGGCGGGAAGATAGTTTGGCGAAGACGAAGAGATAAGGTAAAGCTACGATGCCGTAGCATGTTTCTAGCTGCAAAGCAGAGCCGAAAACTATGACTACCGAGGCAGCGAAGTCAAAGGAGACGACAGTACCTGAGTGGCCGAGAAGAGAGAGCTCAACCACTACATTGAAGGCAGCGGCGAAGACAGGAGGGCTCAGCTACCCTCATAAAGGAAAAGGTGCGATGAGGCCGAGGTATTGAAGACGAAGGACAGAAGAAGGGAAGCGGTTCATAGTACCCATGGTTAGTGCTGGGAAGCATGGAAGACTGCAGAGAGCAGTGGTGTGACAGAAAGCGGCTACTCCAAGTACATATATGTAGTTATAGATCTTCTGGGTAACTCCGCACACCGCCTGGAGCCCTTCTCTCTTAGATCTCTTCTCTATATTGACTTCTTACAATATACTCTCACTCTCTCTCTCTGTCAATCCCTGCGGATTGTTACAATACAAAATAATAGTGAACTAACAGACTATTGATAGTCTGACTAGCTAGATGGCTTAAAATGCATAAAATGCCAACCTTTTACAATACAAAATACATCCCTTTATAGGCGGCCCAAAGGTCTCGCCATTACAACACTGTGGGTCTATCCCAACAGTAACCCAAAACCCTAATTAGTGACAGTCGGCATATCTGTACTTGGGGTAGCCGCTTTCCGTCACACCATTGCTCTCTGCAGTATTCCATGCTTCCCGACACTGACCATGGATACTATGCACCGCTTCCCTTCTTCTGTCCTTCGTCTTCAATACCTCGGCTTCGTCGCTCCTTTTCCTTTATGAGGGTAGCTGAGCCCTCATATCTTTGCCGCTGCCTTCAATGTAATGGTTGAGCTCTCTCTTCTCGTCCGCTCAGGTACTGTCGTCTCCTTTGACTTCGCTTCCTTGGTAGTCATAGTTTCCGGCTCTGCTCTGCAGCTAGAAACATGCTACGGCGTCGTAGCTTTACCTTATCTCTTCGTCTTCGCCAAACTGTCTTCCCGCCAAAATGGCAGCTTTTCCTGTAGCTGCGGGACTCTGCTCCAACAACTTACAATTTCAAATGAAAAACATGATTTATTTTTATATGTCAATATTAAAGGGTTCAATTTCTCACAACCCTTCAAAGTGAAATGAGACCCTACCCTTCAAATTTGATCCCGTCTAACGTGAAAGAGTTCACGTACACACGGTCTCAAAGAAGGCGAAAAATAGTCTACATGCTATACAGCATTTAATGCGACGGCGGTCGCACTGTCCGCCGTCGGATCCTTTCCAAAGTAAGATCCGACGGCGGACAGTGTGACCGCCGTCGCATTAAATGTTGTATAGCATGTGGACTATTTGTCGCCCTCAAAGAACATGGTAAATATATCATGTACTTATTGTCGTATATCGGAAACAAATGATAGCAAGTACTATGTACGTACACACGGTCTCCATAGTGCAATCCAAATGATTACATGGGAAATATATCATGTACAGTGTACTTATTGTATGGGAAACAAATGACCATGTTCATCGCCCGACGCTGCCATTGTTACGTTACGTTTAGTTCTCTATAACCAGAAATATAGGGGTCCTTCATAATCTATGGCTCCTCAATAAAAATACAGATGAGATCTTTTTAGCATATAATAACTTGATGTTTGTTGCTAAATGACACAATTATATACAATTTTTTTATATTATTTTTATATTATAATTGTCATACGAGAGCCACTCATCAAGTTGCACGAGTGTAGTATGCTCTTGGCACTCAGATTTCTATATAGTCTTATAGGAAAAGCTGAAATTCTGATAATGTGTGTTTGTAATATTACAGGACAAATATCAAGTTATTATATGTTAAAAAGATTTCATCTGTATTTCTATTGTAAAAATAAAAGTGTGATTTTTTTTATATATATTTGGTCAGTTACCAAATTGTTGAATTTTAGTGTAAAATTGTGAATTTTTCTGTACATATTTGGTGTTTTTTATTGTAGAATTGTAAAAATTTTATACATATTTAGCTAGTCATCAAATTGTTATATTTTTATTATAAAAATGGAAATTCTTCTTTATATATTTGGTAATTCTCCAAATTATATTTTTATTATAAAAATGTGAATTCTTTTATATATATTTGTCAAGTCAAAAAATTATTATATTTTTACTGTAAAAATGTGAATTCTTTTGTACATATTTGGTGAGTCACCAAATTGAGCAATATTCCATGTTATTCTTTGTTTCCAATGTCATTTCTACATATTTGGCCATACTGCTAATAGACAACTAAACTCTAAAAAACAATGAGCATGAATCATGTTGACTATTGCCATAAAATTGTAAGTTATTAAACATTTATGAGATTTTATCAATCAACTTTGGGATATTAACACTAGATATCTATCTCTCTTTTGTTTTCTTTGTAGTTTCCCATATCATTCAATAAATCATTTTGCTTTTTCATTAAATCAAATGTGGAATCTTTGGTTACATGTGGTTGTCTAAATATGTGATAACAATGTGTTTTTCATGAGCCTCATTGACATCCCTTATAACTTTTTTTACACACACTTTCAAGCTTGTCCGCATTGATAGAAAAGTTAAGGTTTAACAACAAATTTGTAAAAATTTATTTTGTTAATTTTGTTTCTAACTACCACATGTTATCTTTTCCTTTTTGAATTTTAGGTTAAGGCCTACATTGTAAAATTTTAATTTAGTTAATATTTTTATAAGTGCCACTGGTTAGTTTTACTTTGAATAGGGATATATTAATTGGTTATGGTAAAGCTAAAGCTTAGACATGTTGCATTTACTCTGAGGAGGTTGTTAAGCTCTCATGCTTAAGAAAAAATAAGATCTTCATTGATCATCATAACTTCCAAAATCTTATTGATTGGTTATGGTAAAGCTAAAAGGGTAGACATCTTTTTAATGTGAAGGTTGTTGCATTTACTCTCACAAGGTTGCTAAGCTATCATGAATTAAGAAAAAAAATAAAATCTTAATTGATCTTCATAACTTCCACAATCCTAAAACCCATTTATTTTTTATCCTCTTAAATGAATTATTATATATATTTTCCTTTCAGTTAACACCAACTTTGTAAAACAATTATTTAGTTAATATTGTTTTCCACATGTCATTTTTGAAGTTTATGTTAACAGCAACATTGTAAAATCTATATAATTAATTAATATTTTTATAAGTGTCATTTATGAGTTTAACTTGGAGTAGTTCATCTTCATGGTGTTTTTAATTGCCACATGTCATTTTTGAAGTTTATGTTAACATCAACATTGTAAAATCTATATAATTAATTAATATTTTTATAAGTGTCATTTATGAGTTTAACTTGGAGTAGTTCACCTTATGGTGTTTTTAATTGCCACATGTCATTTTATCTGAAGTTTACCATGTCATTTGTTCTTATTCACCATGAATACACTTCCACACATGTCACACATGTCACAACGAGGATAATTTACAACAGTACACAATATATACAATGAATTTTTGAATTTTATAAATGCTAGTCATTTACAACTATATACAATATTTACAACTGTATACAATATTTACAACTGTTGGGTACTTTACAACTATATACAAAGAGGCCACCTGTTGTTTACTACCACGTATGGTCTCCTATGGTCTCCTGCTTAGTAGTATCACACGGCAATTCTTCTTCTACTGATTCTTGGTGGTTCATAAGTTCGTACACAGTCAACACATCGCATATCAACACTAAATGGCACATTCACATTCAACACCAATGTACTTTCACCATCAATACATTTTCCACACACGTCACAACGAGGAATACACAAGTCACAACCCCTACAATCTCTTTGTACTTTCACCATCAATACATTTTCCACACACGTCACAACGAGGAATACACAAGTCACAACCCCTACAATCTCTTTGACTTTGGCAACTTTCATTGGTGCAATCATAAACAAGCGTTACATCCCCGCAGTTAGGACAAGCTTCAACATCGATTGTACTGTCATCATCCTGTGAAAGCGCATAATCGGCATAGCGACCATTCTGATAAAACCGTGGTTTTACTCTCTGAGACCTCTGCTGTAAACCACCATCCAACAGGTAATTCAACTGCTCAAGGTGCTCTCTTGTTACCCCATAAAGGCCACCAATTCTCAGCTGCTTCAATCCAGTCTTGCTGCGTTCTTTGTGTGCTCTGATGTTTCTTACAATGCCATCTGCAGTTACTCTTTTGCTGGCCAGCAAACATAACTACAAAACCCATAAACAAGTGACCATACAGTCAATAACAACTCAATGGCAAGTCAACAATCAATGCACAACATGGTTTTGAAAAAGTTGGACAAACTTAAGAAGAGAACTACCGACCATGCAACATCATTTTATAGAAATGCATTATCTTGCATGTTTCCGGATATCTAATGAGAATTAAGATACAGAAGGCAAGCGGAGAAGCACCCGCTAGTTTGTGCATTCTTTATTGAGGAACAGAAGTCATAATAAAAAAACAAGAGAAAGGTCAAACACACAAGCGCTTCCTGTGAAGGTTTCAACAGTTTTGAGCGAATGTTTCCTTCAAAAACAAATAGGGTTTCTACAAATCACATGTAAATACATCCTTTCCCTAAACCCGATCCTGTTTCCCTAAACCCACGCAACGCGCAACTACAATAGCTCAATACAACTGTCTGACATTACTTATCAGAAAATATAAAGAAAAACTAACAAACACACATACTACTAACAAACAAACACAGATACCAGATTGATATTCAGAAAATATAAAAAAAAACTAACAAACACAGATACTACTAACCTTTGTAAGATTTGGACTTATGTCCAGCACTCGCTTCAGTCCATCATCTGTAATTTTCATGCACTCCACTAAA
>LPNX010207456.1:60353-96140 GCA_001517045.1 Pseudotsuga menziesii
TCCACTTAACCCCAATCTCTTAACACCTCGATTAGTCTCTACCTCTAAGCCCTTAACACTACCTATCTATGTCTACCTCTAACCCCTTACCACCCACCTCCCAAAAAGACTTTTAATGTTATCATCACCAAACCAAACAATATAGTTACATAAGGTTATATATCACATGCACAATTATGTCAATAAAAATTCACATGTTTTTGTTTCAACACAAACTCTTGCACATTATTATGAACAAAAAATAGTACACTTTGTTATCACAAATGCTCCTAACCCCCCAAAATACCTATTACATACCCTCTACAACACCTAAACAGCCCCACATTAATCTAACCCCCCCCCCCCCCCCCAAAACCACCTCCCCCCCCCCCCCCCCCCCCCCCCTCTCTCTCTCTCTCGCTCTCTCTCTCTCTCTCTCTCACACACACACACCCACACACACACACACACACCCACACACCCCCCCCCCCCCCCCCCAAACCCCACCCCCCCCCCCACCCCCCCCCCCCTCTCTCTCTCTCTCGCTCTCTCTCTCTCTCTCTCTCACACACACACACACACACACACCCCCCACCCCCCCCCCCCCCACCCCCCCCCCCCTCTCTCTCTCTCTCTCTCTCTCTCTCTCTCTCTCACACACACACACACACACACACACACACACATCCCTATGTCTTCCCCTACCACTAACACCCCCCTTCTCTCTATCTCTCTCCGCCCAATATCCCCCCTAACTTGAATACTAGAAAACCCTCTTTCCCCCTAACTCTTTCTAACACCTTCTCCACTCTCTCTAACTCCCCAACTCATCCAGCTACCTCTAACCACCACCCCCTTCTCTCTCTCTCTCTCTCCCTCTCTCTCTCTCTCTCTCTCTCTCTCTCTCTCTCTCTCTTTGACACACACACACACACACATGGCACACACATCCACGGGTCACCCCATACCACTAAGACCCCTTGTCCACTCTATATATCTCTCTCTCACACACATCCCTATGTCTCCCCTTACCACTAACACCTCCCTCCCCACTCTCTCTCTCAAATGCATCCCTATGTCTCCCCCTACCACTAACACCCCACCACCTCTCTATTTATCTACCCCCAATCTCCCCCCTAACTTGAATACTATCCTTGTTGATTTTTCTTAAATTGATTTGATGATATCTTAAAACAATTAGCCACTAATAGATCACTGAAAGAACAACATGCATAGAAACATAAGAACACAAGAACAAAAAGATTTTCTTCTGGTAAACCACAAGGGAGAAAACCCTGCAAAACATCCTATGTATAGAACTCAACCAGTGCTGTCTAAAACCTAGACAACTGCTTCTCTCTCCTTTCTAGCGCACTAATCCTTCTCTCTCTTGCTAAGACAGATTGAGTGAGTGAGTACAAATGAATGGGAGTGCCTCCTTATTAATATTCTTCAGTTGACTTGACCTCTAACCTAACTGGGTTGACTTCTCTAACTGAGTGGGCCCACTTGTCCAACTTGACACCACAAATAAAATTTATTATATTGACACTTGGGTACTATTAACCCGACTTACATTCGTAGGTTTACATTTCTTCTTTCAATGACACTAACAAGAAAAAAATCATCTCCCGAAGGAGCAATACAATACATCTAGAATATCTTCTGAAGTTACAATAATTTAACACTCCCTGTTAACTAGGAAGGTATTCAACCACAACAACAATGGCTACTACAACTATACAACTGTCTAGTGAGACTCTTTATGTCATAGAAAGTTTTGGAACATCGTCTAATGTCTTCATCATCAATCTCAGCTGAAACATCTTCTGTAATATTTGTCTTTTGTATACTCTTAGACATCTTCTATTGTCTTCTACTGAATCATCTTCTAAATCATCTTCTATATGTATGTGAATACTGAGTCATCTTTATGGATCTTCTTCTTGACGCATCAGTATGTGAATTTTGAATCCTTGTCTATCTCGTGAGAGTATAAGTGTTGAGTCATCGTCTGTCTCATCACTATATGAGTACTACATTAGAGGAAATTTCAACTCAAAATGGGCCTCCTAAAAAGAATTAATAAAATAATAGTTAAAATAATAAAATAATATTTATTAATTTTGGAGGAAGAAAAGAAAAAAACTACTTTTTTGTTTGTATTTTTGACATATCTCCCCGTGTTTTTACTCAAATTTCGATCGGGAGAGCTCGTTTGATGCGGAATTAAATTTTGCATCCAACGAGTACCCACTCGGCATACTTTTGACGGACCCCACTACCCCAAAAAGAATAAATAGCTGAAAAAATGTGATGATGACATCATCATCACATTTTTTCAAGTATTTCTTGTTTTTGGGGTAGCAGGTTCCCTCAAAAGTATGTCGAGTGGGTACTCGTTGGATGTGGAATTTAATTCCGCATCCAACGAGCTCTCCCAATCGAAATTTGAGTAAAAACATGGGGAGATATGTCGAAAATACAAACAAAGAAAGTAGTTTTTTTTTATGATACCTATCCCCATATTTATATTAAAAAAGTGTGTAAGACCTATATGGTATTTCAAATTTAAATCAATTTCATTGAATAACACATGATGACAGGGAATTTGAATCAAAGTTAAAAGGCCCATTTTGAGTTGAAATTTCCTCTAATGAGATCATCTTCTATAGGGTCGGTATGTGGATACTGAGAAACCATCTGTAACTTCATTATCTGCAACATATGTGTATGGAAACTAATAACATCAACAACATCATTATCCTGTTAGTGCTAAAACCTCAAACGACAGCTAATTCTATATCATCATCTACATTACCAACATAGAGATGCTGCAACATCGAAACCATCATCAGTATAGGAATACTAAAGTAACATATATCGACAGTCATCAGTGTATCCTCACTAATACAAACTCAATCAATCAACTAATCAATCATCAATATTGAAGAAAACAAACATCACAACAATACTGAACAACAACATCTAAGCAATCATCAGTATAACATTACTGGAAAAATCATCTAAATATCTAAGCAATCATCATCAGTAAACAATATAACAATACTACAAAAATCCCCTAAACATATCAACAATCATTGATAATCAACAGTATAACAATACTGCAGCAATCGTCAAACATCTCAACTATCATCATCAACAATCATCAACAACCAACAATATAGAAATACTGAGGATACGTCTTTCCCTTCAATGTCTCGAAGCAGCATCACGGTGAGTTCTTTGGTAGATCCATCCGGAAATTTTTTCTAACCCGCTAACTCTTTCGAGCCAAACAAACCTAGTTAGATAAATGGATATCCCTAGGGACCAAACAAGCCTTTCCTAGCTTACTAACCCTTTTGGGCCAAACAATCCTAGCCATACATACTAATCCCCCTAGAGTTGACAGGACTTATTTGGCATACTAACCCTTTCGGGCCAAACAATCCTAGCCAGACATACCCTCCTCTAGACTGAGCTACTCACTACTGCATCTATCATCCTACTACTGTCACTCCCTCTTTCAAGAGAGGTCCTTTTAGACTACATTAAGCTTGTCTCGAACGTATTCAAACTTCACATGATCCAGAGGCTTAGTCAATACATCTACTACTTGTTCTCTTGTAGGAACATACTTGAGCTTTACAGCTCCCTTATGAACCATCTCCTGGATGCAATGATATCTAATCCAATGTGCTTTGTCTTGTAATGAAACACAAGATTCTCCGTCATCTTAATAAAATTTTGATTATCATAAAGGATATTAGTGACATCTATCTTTGCATCGAATAGTTCTGCTAACATCTCTCGAAGCCATACTGCTTCGCTACTTGCTAAACATGCTACAATGTATTCTGCCTTCGCCATACTAAGTACAATACTCGTTTTATTTCTACTGAACCAAGAAATCATTCCTAATCCTAGACTAAAACAAAATCCTAATGTAATCTTTCTATATTTGGCACTTTCTCCCCAATCTGAATTTGCATATCCATGTAATTTGATCTCACAAGTGGATGCATATCTGAGCCCGTGATCTAAAGATCCCTTTACATACCTCATCACATGTTTTTCCTTGAGAAGGTGAATGTGTTTAGGATTCACCATATATTGACTTAAGGTGTTTGCCACAAAACATATATATGTTCTTGTATTGGTTAGGTACATTAGTGAACCAATAATCTGTCTATATAGAGTGCATCAACAACTTCTGAAGTATCGTCATTCAATAGCTTTAAACTTGTGGTCATAAGGGTAGTCATAGCTTTGCAATATAACATTCTAGCTCTCTTTAATATTTCTACAATATATTTTCCTTGGTTTAGGATAATATCATCTAGATACTGCCATACTTCAAGACCTATAAAGTAATGCATCATTCCAAGGTATTTCATTTCAAATTCTGCGGCAATATTCTTCTTACATTCGATAATCAACTTATCTTCTCCTGTCAAGAACAGATCATGTACATATAGTAACAAAATCATAATTCCATCATCATCAAACTTGTATTAGAGGTTGGAGTCTGCTTTACTTTTAGTAAAGCCTAAGCTCATCAGAATTCCATCGATCCTTCCATACCATGCTCTGGATGCTTTCTTTAGTCCATACAATGCCTTATTTAGTCTACATACATGATTCTTCTGATCATTTATCTCGAATCCTTGCGGTCGTTCAATATATAATTATTCTTAAATCAAACCATTTAGAAATTTCATCTTCACATCCATTTGATGTAGCTTCCATTTCATGTTGGATGCCAAGGTAATGACAGTTCTTATTGAGGTGTATCTAGCAACTGGTGCAAAGGTCTCTTCATAATCAATTCCCTCTTTCTGAGAGAATCCCACACATCATTCTTTATCATGGATTGGTATTCCTTGACCATTGCATCGTCCCACCGAGGTATGACTTTGGCTTCTTCCTCTCTCGTGTGGTTCCTTCCGGAGAACCATGTATTTTTTGTTCTTCAATTACTTCATGAGCTAAGGAAGGTTTTCTCTTTCACAAAATAATATCATTTGGTAAATCTTCAGGTAGCTGAGGTTCTGTCATATCATGTTCTTCAGGTATCTGGACTTCTTCTTTGTTTTTTACTACTTTAGGACTTTCAACAATTTTGGGAGCTTCATGCTCCACTTCATATTTCTTGTCTTTCTATTAGTTTATGAAGGTTGTATCTTCGTCAAATCTGACATGTATGCTAAGTTCAATTTGACGGTATCCTAGGATATATATCCGATAAGATTTTGATTCTTCACTATATCACTACAACAAATTTCAATTTTAGGGGCAGTTGTATTCCACCCCCAAAAGTCAATTTTAGCGGTAGTTTTGGCTTTGGAGGTGCCCTTTACAAAACTTCCCCTACCGATGCTAAAAAAAATTTACTTTTAGGGGCAGTTTTGAACCCCCCCAGCAAATCACCCCTAAAAATGACTTTTGGGGGCGATTCTAAACCCCCTCCAAAAGTGACTTTTGGGGGCAGTTCTAAACCCCCTCCAAAAGTGACTTTTGGGGGTAGTTCTAAACCCCCCAAAAGTGACTTTTGGGGGTGGTTCTAAATCGCCTCCAAAAATGACTTATGGGGGCGGTTGTAAACCCCACCCGAAAAGTCACTTTTGGACTTTTAGGGGCGGTTCTAATCCCCCTCCCCCAAAAAGTCAATTTTGGAATTTTTGGGGCAATTATAAACCCCCTCCAAAAGTCACTTTTGGAATTTTGGGAACGATTCTAACACCCGCCCCCCCCAAAAAAGTCACTTTTAAGGGTGGTTCAAAAACCCCCTTAAAAGTATTTTTTACAAAACTTTGGGAGCAGTTTTAAACCCCCCTCGTAGGTACTTACAAAGGTGGTTCAGCCCCCCCCTAAAACTCTTTACAAAACTTTAGGGGCAGTTATGAATCTCCCTCATATAAACTTACAAGGGGGGTTTTGAACCCCCTCGTTGTAACATACAAGAGAAGTTTTGAACCCCCCTCGTAGTGACATATGAAGTCAGATTAGAATCCCCCTCCACTACAACAAAACCCTATGATCATCATATCTTTTAGCTTCATTTTTGGCGTCCATTATCACTTTTATTTTATTTTTCATCATTTTTTGGACAAAGTGTGTTACGGAGAGAAATTCCTATGGCTTGGGGTACCACAACAGACAGATTGACTCCATAAATCAATCCTTTCCTATATGCAAGAGAAACCAAATATATAACACTAAAGGATCTCGATTCGTACCTTATTCTGGACGGTTGATGTAGATCCCCGTTGAGCTTTCCAACTCCAACTTGTATTGATAAATTGCTTCCTCAACACTCAGCAAACAAGACAAGCATGCTATATATAATTGAGTTAGACCTACTCTAGCATATATAATCAATAATATATAAGCATTTAAAAGCATCCATGGATCAAATACTCATTTAAACACACATTATTGGACAAGAAAAGATATTTCTATTAATATAAAATAGAGATTACAATAGTGACAACCTCTGTTGGCACGTCTGCAAATCGGAGAAACTGAGTCCCCCACTTAGGCCACCACTTCAATCCTCCATCTCTCAATAGGAAGCTCACAAACCAAAGGAAATCTTGGGAAGAACACAAAATTGCTCCAAGGGACAAAGGGATGCAGACTCAAGTATAAGCTCCGGCAACAATGGACTATAGTTTTCTTGCTCTTCAATTCCTCATGCTTTCAATGTATCCAAAGGGTTCCTTATATAGCTCTTCAATGGAGTAATGAAAGGTTGAATCTGAGCGATCTCAAGGAATATGGAAGGCTAGGAGACAAGTGAGTCGGATCCACATCAAGGAAAACTCCAAAAGAATTTGGCCTTTTGCACACATCTCGATGTACACAGGTTTAAGGGTCAAATCCGCGTATATACGTGAGAAATGGATTAAAAGTCACGTATGGAAATTATTGCATGTTTTTAGGGATGATCTTGGAAACATCAAAGGTACAAAAATGGTCCATGGTGTCTAAAGAGTCTGCAGAGGGACAAGGAAGGCCATAAAAGTGTGATTCACCATGTGTGGGAAAATCAGCTGTAACAGATGCCCCCTAATGTGTGAGGTCAGAGGGGTCATACAATGGCCAAAATACATTATAAGTCCATCCCAGAAGTGAAGTGATGAGGAACCATCCATCCAATCAGTACAATACAATGATAAAACTCTGCATATAACTGCAAGTAGATACAGCAATCCCAGATACATAAGAGTACAATAGCCATGAATAGGCATGATACAATATGACATGTGTGGTCATCACCATGTACAATATAAATAGATCAGAACCTCCATAATGAAGATATACAAAGGATCATGATCTCCATGAAGGCTGAAGATATATAATGGATCAACATCTCCATAATGGCTGGAAATGTCTAACATATACTGGAATCAAGTCACGAGAGCTGAAATCTAATGAACACTGGCACGATCAAGGAGGTAGCATATAAGAGATGCCACAAATTTGGAAGGTCTTCTACACAAACAACTACGAGTACATGTCCTACTATGTGAATAGAGGTTTTGAGGTCGAACATAGTATCCCATCGTCTAATTACCGGTCATTGATGTATACCATTAACAGACACGAGATCACCCACCGATGATGAAAATGGGAATCAAGGTACTAGAGTGCAAACTAACAAGTGTGAATAAATGTGTTGAGGTCGAACACTTGAGAGAATCCATTGATCAGGGGACATTGATGTATTCCCAAAAACTGTCGATGGTTAGAGTGTTATACCAAAATCCTGTCACCATCATGTGATAAGACGTTTTGACATACCTACTTGCCCTGAATCCCATCTTCTAGAGTGGAAACTCATATCATTTGTCAATCCTTTTCATACAAATTCCCAACACCGCACTTTACCCTTTACCCAGAGGTGGTACCCTTGTTCGCACCACCCATTTCCTATTTCCAACACGTGGTGCCACTACTTATGGCCTTTAGTTCGTAAGCGGTTATTACCAGAACCGCTTTGTCATTGAAGGAGAAAAACGATACCCTAGGTAAAAAGGGAAAAAGAGAAGCTTCTCGAGGCTTCTAGATGATAAGCCTTGAGATATCCCTTATCCCTACTATTGTGGGTCTGTTGAGCTCGAGATCCCCCATCCTAGGATCTTGAAGGACACCTCACCCACAAATCTCTCAACCTACCCTATCCATCTAGCCTAACAAATACAAGATTATGGCCATGGTTGAGGGGGAGAACTCTTAAGGCATTGTTATGTTGTTAGATTGATCACTTGATCCATACCATTGGAGAGCATAGAGAGAGCTAGAGTCAGAGCTTATGGGGATGAGAATGCTTGGTTTCATGGAGATGCATGTCAACACTAAGGCTTGGTTGTAAAATTCTTCATATTTATTTAATGCAAGTTGATTTCTGTCCCACATATATTGTTGATGTTTGAATTCATATATATGTTGTTAGATTCCTTAGTCACTGGCATAGATTAGTAGATTATATTTTGGTTGCTTTAATCTGTTTCGTGTTAAGCTTATTGCAGGTACATAGGGTGACTATCAAAGCATTGTATTCCAGGTATCTACAGCATCTAGGGAGAGTCTTTAACCTCTCTTCTATTTGTTTTAGATCTGAACCATTCAGACCAGTGGAACACCTTGCTGTCTGTAGGAGGTGAAATATTCCAGCTAAGAAATCTGGCGACTTCGCTAGGGAATGAAGTTGTGTATCAGTCATTCTGATCTTCCTCAGTCTGGAACTCTTGTCCGAATCTAGGCTCCTTCTTCAACTCTCTTTAGTCAGATCTACTCTCTGATTGACTCCATTTGGGTTTGAAACCTCTAGACCTATTCAGATCTGAGTCATTTCAGTATTTTATGCTCTGTTTCCATACTCAATTCAACAGTATTTTCCTTGATATAGTCTATTTTTTACTTGATCCATCATTCTTGTGTTTTGGTCATCTACAGGGAACCGCGCCTATGCTATGTATGAGAAGCGGTGCCATCTCCTAGAACCTGTTGACAAGAAGTGGTGTTGTCTAGGAAATGCTCTGTCAACACTTGAGAAGTGCGGTGCCAGGTAGGCATCATTTGAAAGCCCTTTTTCCTTATTTTTCTTTGCAAAAATTTGGATTTTGTTGCTTTCAGTTCTGCTTGTCAGACTTGTGTTACTGAATATGATGCTTGTGGTTTAAGGTTTTATGGTTTAAGATTGATTTGAGTGGAATTTCAAAAGTTTGATTAAGTATTTTGATTGTTCATTCACTTCTATGCTTGTTGGTTGTGTTTATGAAATAGTTTCTTGTTTCCTGAAAAGATTAAGGTGTTATTTAAAATCTCTCTTCGTTTCTACTACATAAACTAAAAGAAGAACACTAGATTAGCTTCTAGGTTTCATTTCTTTTTTGCATAGTAAACTTCTTTTTCCTTCCTTTAAATTTTTTTTTTTTTGATTGAGACTAGGATATCATCATTGAGCATTGGACATTGGTTTTCTGATTGGCTTTACAAGCTTTCAACACCATTATGATCTTTCATCTCTCATGCATTTAGAGATATCTCGATCAAAATAATAAAAAAATGGTAGTTTTAAGTTAGATTTGCTTATGTTTGAGAAATTTGAAAAAATAGAGTGCATTTGCATATAGGTGTACTTCTTGTTTTTCTTTTAGGAAAAGAGATTCTTCCTTTTCTCATTTGCTTTCAGATAGAAGAAATCAGTTTGGAAAAGTGATTGCTTGTCTTTGATTTGATGTTCATGACTGTTGTGTGGAAGTATTTTTGGCTTTTGATACAAAAGGAAAACGCTCTCTTTCCCTCTCGTAAGTAGGCATATTGAACGGTAAAGTGAACATTATGCACTGACATACTGCATGGTTTTACTTTTTTGTCAAAACATCATGCATTCACCTAACTTCACAAGTTAAAATTAACGGTAGTTGTAGGTTAAAATTTACGTAGTAACTTGAGTGATAGGTTAGAGACATGTTTGGGCGTCGTTAAGCATAGGAGCTGTTGTTATTTGTCAGCATTACATTCTGAGACTCGTGCAGTTCTTCATACCGTCGGTATATCGAATGGCCTTTCACATACCCTTGAGGCATATAGAAAGGTACTTCATGTACTCAATTGTATATCGGAAGGCCCCTTGTGTACGGTTAGGCATTAGACAACACTACTACCGATTCGATCTCCCATGTACCTTGAGTATATCAGGAGACCCCACGAGGGTACCTTATCTATCTAAGAAAATCCCTTTGGCTGTCTTGTTTGGAGCCATACACCGAAAACAGCATTCGGGGAGATTACTACGCATGTACCCTTGAGGTATATCATGAGTTGCACCTTCTTAACAATCCTAATGAGAGACCTGACTTTTGAACTCCTCCTATCATTTTAAGTGTGCTTGTTTTGACCTATAGCTTGTGTAGGGAAATTCTTTTTGGTGTGTTTTCTAGATTTTCATACCCTAGGTTAGTTATGAACTATACAAACTGGTTGAGTTAGGACAGTCCAGAAGAGTATGGGGCTTGCCACCTAATTTTATTCTTGGCTCAGGAGAAAATCCTATGGAAGCTATTGACCAAGGAGCTACTGCCACTTCCCAAGTGGGAGACAATGTGGTTGTGGAAAGTGGAGTACCATATTCTTCACAATTGCCTCCCTTGGTCCAACATCCTTCTCAGGGAGATTCCTCATTCCACTCTCCCGTAGAAGGACGTCTTGATGATATTGCTTGCCTGGATTTTGGTCCCAATGCTTCATTTTGGGAAATCCCTGTAGGTCAAGCCATTGCTTCATTTGCACCCATGGAATCTCTTCTGAAATTGAAGAAGAACGTAAGCAGTACTTTTCTACCATTCTCCGTGCAAAGGAGATTGATAAACAAATTGATGACATTTTAGGCCTAACACTGCCAAGGTCCACATCTGTTCCTAGGGGATATCATTCACTTACCGAATCTATGAGACCCATTGAACCAATTATAGATCATCCATTGACACCCCGGAACCTAGGTCAAGATACCACCTCTCATGTTATGTCTATACCTAATCTTCCTAGGTCTTATGTACCTGAGATTCAATCTTCAATTCTTGTTTCGTCTACACCTTCTAGTGCCGGGGGGCAACCCCGGGAACGAACTACATTATTTGACACAGGAATTGTTAATAGTCAAGGTCAGTCCTCTAACATAGAACCATCTATAGTTTATGTCCCTCCCACCCATTCTAATGTGGTTAATCCCCCATCTAGTTCAGATCAACCCTCCAGAGCTCAACCTGTAACCATTCAATCTTCTGGAGGTTATGGTTATCAAATACCTGTAGGTAACATTAATTATCCACCCAATTCTACAGGAATTACATACCCTACTAATAATTTTACACCAAGGGGAAACCCAACTCGTCTTACATGCCAACCATGGGAGTGATACCAATACATACCGTGGGAGGTGCCGGAGGACCCCCTTATGGAGATCCTCCCCCTGGGGGGCCTAATGGTCCCGGAGGATTTGGAAACTTTCCTCCTTATGGTCCTGGTGGCCCTAGTGGTCCTGGGGGACCTAGTGGCTTTCCTCCTTCTATCCCTGGAGGTTCTGGTGGCCCTCCTCCTAGTGGTTCTGGTGACTCTGGAGGTTTACCTCCTCCTGGTGGCCCCGAAGGGTCTAGTGGTCTGCCTCCCAGTGGTCCTGGTTGTCCTAGTGGTCCTAGTGGTCTCGATGGTCCTGGTGGTCCCAGTGGCCCTAGTGGTCCTCCTCCTAGAGGCCCTGGTGTTCCTAATGGTCCTGATCCCAGAAATCAACCCCCTATGGGCGGATATTCCGGTAGTTCTTTGTCAAAACAACCTGTTTATTAGTCCACTTATGTTCCTACTGGTAATTATATGCCATATCAATATTACCAGTATGTTCAGCCCAACCGACAGTTACCTTTCCTAGAAACTTTGGACTTACCTAATCTGTTCAAGTTGATTAATGACCCCATTCGACACAATCCCTCGTGGCCACCCATTCCAGTAAAGATACCATCGGACATCCTGAAATTCGATGGGAAACAAGGAGACAACCTGAAGAACCATGTGATGACATTCCATTTGTGGTGTTCTACGAACTCCCTCATGGATGAATCTGTTCGGTTATGACTCTTTTAGCAAACTTTGACCAGTATAGCTGCGAAGTGGTACATTGAACTCCGACAACATTTGTTTGTGGATTTTGGCTCATTGGCAACTGTGTTTCTTACACACTTTCAGCTCCCTATTCGTTATGAAATGGGTACTGATCTTTTAACCTCTCTGCAATATAACACCTCCACCCACATATCTAATCATATTCAGGAGTGGAGAAGGCAGAGATGACTTATTAAGGCCCCTATTCTAGATCAGTTACTAGCTGATTGGTTCACCAAATCCTTGTTGCCTCGTATTGCCCGAGATGTGGCTATGGGTGATGTTGTTATTGAAGAGCAGGATATTAGTCAGGCTCAGTACCTAGACTTGGTTTATTCCCAGTCTGGCACTATTTATGACCTGATCCCTCAAGCTCCTTGCCCCAGCACTGATCCTGCCAAGACACCAGCAGAAGTACCTGTTGATGGGATTGTTGGTTCAATCCAGTCCCCATCAACGGTGAAACCTGCCAAGCAAACCCAAACCACCCCATCTACTCCTTCAACTCCTAAGGTTTCTACTAAGGTCAATTCTATTCAAAGTACTCAAAAACCTCAGGTAATAAAAAGAAAAGTAGAAATCGAAATAAAAAACCTGGAAACCAGCCAGAGACTCCACGACCAACCAACGGTGATAACAAGAAAGGGAAAAGAAAAGTGAAATATCCTTGCCTGCTATGTGATGGTGGCCATTTTTCAAAGGAGTGTCCTCGTCAGGACGAAATATCCCAATTTTTGAAGTCCAATCCCGCAGCTGTAGTACTTACGGATCCTTTTCCCTCTCAACAACAACTGATAGACCACATGTCTAATTAGGGTAATTCTAGTTCGTCAGAGGAAATTCGTATGATGTCCTTAGATACCATCCATCTGCAAACTCGAAGTCAGAATTATGATAAACCTGCAGATAAAAATGAAGATTATTCGTCTTCAAGTAAAGCCCCTTCTACTAGCTCTCGTGAGTCCTTGTCTACTGTCCCCTTGTATATCGAGAAGCCTACTCTCGACATGATCTTGTGCACACTTAAGAGTACTCTTGGGAAGGCATTGTTTAATCCCAATGCCCGCGCTACTCAATTTTATAATGTGGTTGAAGATCTCACTCAGGCACCTTGTGCAATGTCTACCCTAGAAGTGCTCCAAAGTTTCCCTACACAACGCAAAAACATGTTGACTACATTAGGAGCTTTAGACTTGGATAACACCAACTTGATCCATTTCAATGTTGAGAACTATAAGTCTAGGTTACCACATAAACTTGGTTTTCAAGTTGTTACAAAAGCGATTGGAAAGAAAGTTTTTCGAACTATCCTAGATGAAGGAGCTTCGAACTCCATTTTGTCTCTGTCTTGTTGGAAAGCCCTTGGCTCTCTCGAGCTTGTAACATCTCTTATGACCCTTAAAGCCTTTGACAGATAGGGTTTCCAGCCCCATGGTCTCATATCAGCCCTTGCATTCGAGCTGGGGGGGAAAACCATTTCCATCCAAGTAGAAGTGGTAGATGCCCCTTTAGATTACAATCTCCTTCTAGGATGAAATTGGTTCTATGCCATGACTGTTGTTGCCTCAACAGTATTCCGAACAGTCCAATTTCCACATCTGGGGAGAATAATTAATTGACCAGCTTGATTTCTATACGCCGGATGTTACTACCTCCATGGCTAATAACATCCCCATGTTAGGCTAGTCCCCTCCTCCTTATTAGTTGATTGGGGTAGGCGTGTTGAAGGATTCTTCCCTCATGGGATTTTTTCCATCCACTCCTCCTAGCACAAATTTCACGTCAGTCCATATGATCACTTCATTTGATTGTGAGCCTAAGGGAAAATATGTTGTTGAGTCTACCTCGTTAATTCCTCATGAAGCTATGTATGACGCCATTCAAACCTCTTCCGATGATCACACTGATGACCTTCATCTAGTGGCTTCGGATCCCTACCATTTGCTGCATTGGTTAGAACCTTCTCTTCCCACTCTGGATTATCTCGCTGAGACTTTTCCTTCTAAAGAGTCCATTATTGAGATCATGAGCACGGATGAGTCCATTTGGGAGGATCACCAACATAGATCCATGTTCCTCCCCAACACCAGTTCGGTTAACCATGATTTTTCATCCTTCTTTCCTATTGATATTGTCAACTTCCCCAAAGTCCTATATTGTTGCAACATACAAATTCTAAAGGAAATATTTGCAACATTTCTCAGACAAACCCAATTGACATATCAGCCAAGCCTGATGTTATTAAGCATGTTCATGTTGGGAAAAACTGCTCTGCAGATGGATCTGAAGCCTATAAGGCACTTTTTAAAGAATTCCATGATATTTTTTCCTGGTCCTACGAAGAGATACCAGGGATCAACCCTTCCATCGTGGTCCATGAGATTAAAACTTATCCCTCGGCCAAACCAGTCAGGCAAAAACTTAGGCAAGTCCATCCTCAGAAGGCCATAGCTATAAAAGTTGAAATTGAGAAGCTTCTGAAAGCTGGGTTTATTTATCCTGTACCCCTGACATAATGGGTATCAAACATTGTCCCTGTCAATAAAAAGTAGGGCACCATTAGAGTCTATATCGACTTTAGGGATCTGAATAAAGCTTGTCCCAAGGATAACTTTCCTGCCTCACATATTGATAAGATTATCAAAAACTGTGCTAGAAGTGTCATCTTTTCATTCATGGATGGCTTCTCTGGCTATAATCAGATTGAGATATTACCCTCCGATCAGCATAAGACGGCATTCATTTTCCCATGGGGAACCTTTGCATATAAGAAGTTATTGTTTGGCTTGAAAAATGCTGGAGCTACATTCCAGCGTGCGATGTCGTATGCGTTTCATGATGTCAAACACATTGTTGAACCGTACCTTGATGACCTCCCTGCTCATTCAAAGTGACGGGAGGACCACTCTGGTCATCTTAGAGAGATATTCCTGAGATTCTGTCATTATAATATACGGCTCAACCCACATAAATGTGTTTTTTTCGTTGAGACGAGACGTCTGCTAGGATTTGTGGTATCCAAAGATGGAATCTAGATAGATCCTTTAAAAATTACCTCCATTCTTGATCTACTAGCCCCAACTAATCTCTTGGAACTCCAAAGTTTACAGGGGAAGGAAAAATTTCTCCGTCGTTTTGTGTGCAATTTCGCAGAGAAAATACACGGTTATATGCGTCTCCTTAAGAAGAACACTCCATTCTTCTGGGATGACCAGGCCCAATGCGCCTTTGATAATCTTAAACACGCTCTGACTCATTCACCCATGATACACCCCCATGATTATTCAAAGGACTTTCTCTTGTACATTGTTGCCTCTGCTACTACCATCGCTATGGTTTTAGCGCGGGACAATCTCCACAGTCAGGAGCACGTGATTTATTATGCCAGTAAGAATCTCCTTGATTTTGAAACCCATTATTCACGTGTGGAAAATTTAGCATTGGCCACGGTCATTGCTGTACAAAAATTTCGTTATTACATTCTACTCCACACTAACACCGTATTGGCCAACCAGAACCCGATGTACTACATCCTAACTCGTTAGGTGCTCGGGGTCAAGTACTCTCGTTGGATTGTTATCATTCAAGAGTTCAATCTGGAGTTTGCCAAGGCTACATCAAAGAAATCCTTGGTATTTGCAGAGCTTATGTGTGATCTTCCCTATGCTTCAACATAATTTGAGCCCAGTGATTCATTTCCGAATGAATTCTTGTTCCTAATAAGTACTACTGATCCTTGGTATCAATATTTGTTAATATATCTCCAGACACAATGTTTTCAGCTGCATCTATCTCGTGATGATCACCACCGTATCCATCACCACACGAAATACTATCTCATCCTGAATGATACCTTGTATAGACGTGGGATTGACTCTATTCTCCGACGATGCCTCACTCATGAGGAGGCTGAACTTGTGTTGAATAATTTCCATTCTGGAGCATGTGCCGGTCATTTATCTGGGATGGCTACAGCCCAAAAAATCCTTCGCGCTGGCTATTTCTGGCCTTTGATCTTCAAAGATTGTCATGAGGCTGTTAAGAAATGCCCACCTTGTCAACACTTATATCCCAAAAAGCGCACCCATCCTGCTCCGCTACACCCCATCATTGTCGTTTCCCATTGACCAAATGGGGGATTGACTTCATGCATTGTAAGCCTACCTCAGATGGGGGGCATGGTTACATCACTGTAGCCGTGGATTATTTTACTAAATGGGTTGAGGCCATGCCTACATATGCAGAAGATGGTAAGACTACCGCCCTCTTCTTGTTCAATCATATCATAGCTATATTTGGAGTTCTATAGTCCATCATTACTGATCACAGATCCCATTTATGTAATCAGATGATGGAGGAAATGAGTGCCAAGCTAGGGTTTCACCATGAAAACTCTACGCCATATTATCCACAAGCTAATGGTCAGGTAGAGGACATTAACAAAGTTTTTAAAACTATGCTTCGTCAAATGGTTGGAGATCATAAATCAAACTGGCACCACGTTCTTTTCTCCGCTCTTTGGGCTTATCGAACTTCTATGAAAACAGCTACTGGTTTCACGCCATTCCAATTGGTTTATGGACTGGAAGCTATCTTACCCATCCAATGTCAGATTCCATCATTACAACTTGTCGTCGAACTTCTCCCAGACACTTCCGTAGAGGAAGAAATATTTTTATACTTGAATAACCTTGACAAGAATCACAAAGATGTTGCCTTAGCTAATGAGGCGCATAAGAAATGCGTCAAGGCATAGTATGATAAATCCATCCAGCCTCGTGTCTTTAACGAGGGTGACCTAGTCTTGACTTATGACCAAAGATATGACAAACTAGGGAAGGGTAAGTTCGAATCCATGTGGTATGTACCTTTTGTTATTTCCAAGGTGTTAGAGAAATAAGCTTATGACCTCGTTGATTATGATGGGATCCCTTTGGGTCAGCCTCGTAATGGGTTGTACCTGAAAAGGTACTATGCCTAGGTTTTCTTGGGTAGTATCTTGTATATATGTATATTGATTGACTTTCAATGTGCTTTTAGTATTTTCAAACATGGTTTTGAGCTTCGTGTCCACATCTATTTATACCATGTTTTGGTCATGCAGATGGATTTCTATGGTTTCACTGATGGTTCTTTCCACCACACCTTGAATCTCACCTCGACTGCTTGGGTTCTCTATTCCCCGGCTGAATATTTGGTCAATTCAGGAGCGGTTTGTATAGGTCCCGCTACTAATAACATCCTCAAGTATGAAGCAGTCATCGGTCTTCTAACTGAATCTACATCCCAGGATGTCCGTGATCTAGTAGTCTTGATGGACTCACAGCTCATGGTTCACCATTTGAACCATGTCTACACCATTAGGAACCCGGTACTCCTCCGCCTATTCTGGAGAGTGCGTTTGTTAGAAATATCATTCGAAATATTACTTAGAGGCATATCCCTAGGGAACATAATGTAGTTGCTAAATCATTGGCTAACTACATCCTAGACTGGCATATTTCCCATTCATGACGGTAAATCAAACATGGTCCATTGTAAATAAACATTTAGAGAGATGTAAAACTCATAGAAAATGCATTTCCCATTTGAAACATATAAACATTGTGTAAAAGTATGTATGTATATATATATATATATATACAGAAAAGTTTACAAAAATAGGTCTCGAGACCTCCTCTGAAGCACGTAGGATTTCAGGCAAAATCATCATACAAAATCCTGAAGCTATCATCTTTCAGTACATGTCTCATACAGTAGTGGTGCTCATGATAGCACATCACTACTCGAGCCACCCTGCGTAGTAGCCTACTGAATCGACCCGGTACTCCTGCTATGGATCTCTGATATCTCATCGAGAGGTCATCTATGTCATCATCTAGGATGTCCAAAGTCAACCTCTCCAGGTTCTCCTCCAGCTCCTCAATAATATCATCACCTTATGGCACAAAGTGATCTCCTGCTCACCTATCCAATGGAGATGCTCCTCCAGGTCATGTTGCTCCAACATCTGCATGAGAATATACAGGTCTTGTCACTTAACAAAAAAATATATATATAAAACATAAAAGACATAAAAAAAATTCATCCATTTTAGGGTTTCTTGCTTCTTACCGATGTCGCCCCACTTCCTGCCAGGTGGGAGTGGTAGGTCAGGATCTCCTATGAAGTCTGTGCCTACGTAAGCAAAGTACTCAACCATGAGGAGCTGATCCCATAGACATCTGAACAATGGATCACCGAACTTCACCCTTCTCCTACCATCTCATGTGCGAGCCATGACTTGGACCCACCTCAGCATACGGGGGTCCCATGCTCTTAGACTTCAGAAGGTCACCTATGGCCTCATCTATGGAACCCACTTGAAGAATAAGGAGGCTAATATGGAACCAAATCTGAATTGCTTCAGTTCTCCTTACCGACACTTAGTCAGTTGATCCTTAAAGATTGGAAGCATTTCTTCCACCCAGTTGAACACCATGGGTGCCATAGCCTCTATGGCATACAACATGTGTGCTCTGGAAGCCTAGTGTACACCCTAACTCCTGGCCACCCTCTGCATGGTAAACAAGATGGTCCGTAGAGCCCTATCTATCACTGCTTTGATGGGGATCTTCTTCCTCGATGTACCTATTCCCGGTGCACATTGTTGATCTATAAGCTCTCTAGTAGTAATGTCCCTGCCACGGGAACCTGTCAATGAGATAGGGGTGCCTCATCTTGATAGACCATTTAGGAAGTAGATATCCTCTACCTCCACTGTAAGTATGTGTGTCCCCACCTCGAAGTACTGCTACTCTGGATTCCACATTTGCAATATGTGTTCCAGTAGTCGTTTGTGCGACACCATGCTTGGGATCCAGAAGAACTTCAGGAGCCCACAGTCCTATAATGCAGCTATACAGCCTACATTTCTCTCAGCAACAGCATCCTCATTGTCATGAGTTCTTTCCTTCCATATCAGCATGTTTTGAGTGATCTAGACCTACAAAAAACAACAATGGTATGCATTAGAATCATCCTTAAATCATTAACAATTAAAAGAATGAAGTTATTTTTCCCATACCATTAGTTTAACTTATCCATGGTTGGCACCTCCTATGCACCGTTGGAGACAGGTAGTGGCACCGCCTGTCCACTGTATTATCAGCGTGGTTCTAGGGTGGAACCACATATCCCACAAGGGGTAGCCGTGGTGCCCACATTTTGGGTTTTAGGGCTCACCATATGGCCCCAAAACCCCACCAAATCACAAAATAGATGCTATACAATGAAAGATAAGGGTCTCAGCTATTACCTGCAACTGATGATGCTGAAAATGGACAATGGAAGCTCCCGGTATCAGCTGTGGAAGATCTGGCTAAGAAAATGCTCCAAGTGCTCTCTGCTAGAGGTAAATAGTGAAATTGTTTGATTTTTTACTATTTACTTGACTTATATAGGCATTTTTGGGTCTGACTCACTATAGTTTTGATGTAAAATCATATTTTGGTCAAAATTTATCTGTTGTAATCCCTAATGCTAGTTATAAATGCATTTAACACTTGTTTCTGAGACTATTGCAGTATAGGAGAACTCTAGCAAGAAGCTTTGAAAGTTTGTTTATGGCTTTTTTGTACTTTCATAAAACAGAAAAGGTCGATGAGCGTTTATTACGATATTTTGATCATGCTCTTTAAACCTAGTATCAAAGGTCTGATTCTATTTACGAATCTTTCCAGGCTCGTAAAATTTGACATTGTGCAAAGAAACATCATGGAATCTTCTTTTCACATCTTTTTTCAGACTCCTTAAACATGAAAAGATAGTCGATTCCATTTTCGAATCTTTTCAGGCTCGTAAAAAGTGACATTGTGTAAATAAACCTCATGGAGTCCTCTTTAAACTCTTTTTAGGCTCCTTGAATACGAAAAGATTGTCGAGTACTTGTCTCCTTCATACTCGTAAAAGTATTTGAAGATTCGTCCTTTCGATGGTAGGTTATCTCTTTTTCTATTCGGATAGGACTATTTACGAAAAAGGAACACTCCAACCAATCATGAATGGAAGTGGAGTCTTCTTTTGTATTCGTTCAGACTCTATAAACATGAATGATACCAAGTTTTCTTTCAGTGGAATCGTTAAATTAAACATTGAGAGACCCATTTTGGGATCGAACCCCTCCTCTCTCAGGTTCATAAAACATATGAGTCTGGACTTGTCTTCCGACAAGCTATATTGAGTGTTTGTTACCCTATTTGAACTCGTAAAACTGAAAAGAGGAACTCATCGATCATGATGGGGGAAATGGCAAGGGAATCATTTTGCAAATAATGGCAGTTGTTTGTCGTTACCTTTGAACATGGCACTTGTCTGCACAATCATGTCAGTCAATTGGGTATTCAGCTGATCTCCATGACGATCCACTTTCATGAGTCATGTCACTCCTTTGAGTCTTTCAAAAGAATGCATTGTCTGCTATTGCATTATGTGTTTGTCCTGTTCAGTCATGCTACCAAGTCTTTTTTTCATACCGCCCGATGTTCAAAGGGGATTTGAAGAAATTTTACCTCTGCAGTCTACACAATCTTTGTGTCAGTATATTTGAGTCAGTCATATGGTTACTACATTCACATAATTCCAGAACTATGTTCTGAGTTTTGTGTCATCAATGTGGGACTCATCATGGCCCTCCTTCGATGAGACTATCCCCATCGACATCATCTCATCATCTGGGAAATAGTCTTAGAAACAATGATTAGTACCTTGAGATATGTATGCCTTAATGACAAATTCTCTCACTCTTGACATAGGTTCACATCATTGACCTATGATCGATAGAATCGATTGGGTGTTCGACGTCAGGACATCTATTCATACTCAGTAGATTGTACTAGAGTACCTTGGGAATCATTGACATTAATGGTGATCTCCCTTGCACTTGTTAATGGTTCACATCATTGGTTGGTAATCAAGTGGTTTCTACCATGTTTGACTTCAGATCATTGTAATGACATGGATAGAATCGTACTTTGTGGAAGACGAGATGAAGACCCTGGGTATATGTTTAAAGTGCTCATTGCTTTTCTATAGGTTGCGATGGAGTTTTGTATATCTAGCATGGATCCACATTTGTATGGTTGTGGCTATGCTCAAATTTGCCTCTAAATGAAATAGATCTACGTTCTATGTCTGGTAGCTATGTCCAAGTTTGAGTCCTCTATCACATGGATCTACGCTATATTCTAGTAGCCATGCTTGTTTATTCCTCTCATGGATCTTCCTTGTATTGGTCTACAGCCATGAGTTTGGTTACTTGTGTCTCTGAGTCAACATACTGATGTACTACAGATGCCTACTTGATGACATGCTCTGATCGAGCTGACATTTTCACCTCATGGAAACGAATTTTTCTCTCAAAGCTCTCGTTTATCATATCCCTCTAAGACTCATGCTTTACGGAGCATCCCATTATACCAAAATCCTATCACCATCATGTGATAAGACATTTTGACATACCTACTTGCCCTGAATCCCAACTTCTAGAGTGAAAACTCATATCATTTGTCAATCTTTTTCATACAAATTCCCAACACCATGCTTTACCCTTTACCCAGAGGAGGTACCCTTGTTCGCACCGCCCATTTCCTGTTACCAACACGCGTTTCCACCACTTATGGCCTTTAGTCCATAAGAGGTTATTACCAGAACCGCTCTGTCATTGAAGGAGAAATGCGGTACCTTGGGTAAAAAGGGGAAAATAGAAGCTTCTAGAGGCTTCGAGATGATAAGCCTCGAGATATCCCTTATCCCTACTGTTGTGGGTCTATTGAGCTCAAGATCCCCCATCCTAGGATCTTGAAGGACACCTCACCCACAAATCTCTCAACCTACCCTATCCATCTAGCCTTACAAATACAAGCTTATGGCCATGGTTGAGGTGGAGAACTCTTAAGGCATTGTTATGTTGTTGGATTGATCACTTGATCCATACCATTGGAGAGCATAGAGAGAGATAGAGTCGGAGCTTATGGGGATGAGAATGCTTGGTTTCATGGAGATGCATGTCAACACTAAGGCTTGGTTGTAAACTTCTTCATATTTCTTTAATGCAAGTTGATTTCTATCCCACATATATTGTTGATGTTTGATTTCATATATATGTCGTTAGATTCCTTAGTCACTAGCATAGATTAGTAGATTATATTCTGGTTTCTTTGATCTATTTCGTGTTGAGCTTATTGTAGGTACATAGGGTGACTATCAAAGCGTTGTATTCCAGGTATCTATGGCATCTAGGGAGAGTCTTCAACCTCTGTCTTCTATTTGTTTTGGATCTGAACCATTCAGACCAATGGAACACCTTGCTATCCGCAGGAGGTGAAATATTCCAGCTAACAGAGAGAACCTGCCACTGATGACTACAAGTCTCAAGGCACTCAAAAATGACTCTAGATTCCTATCCCAGAATAAATGATATGAAGTAGATGGGATGAAATCCGTTGGAAGGAGGGCATTAAGGAATCCCCCATCATCAAACACAAGGTACTCAACAAATCTGTATAATGTGGAAGGACTCGATCATAAGGTTCATGAACCAGTAACTGTACTAGGAATGACCGACATGCAAAGTCAAGATAACTGAGGAATGGCCGACTCAGGTTTCAACTTCCTTCGAACAAGATCATTAAGGAGAATGGTGACTGAATGTAGGCAGCATAGACTCGATATACAAAAGTGGGACATCTCTGCGACACAGGAGGCATCGACAGAGGCTCCATAGGGACTGGAAGCTTAACCAGTCGGTGGCAATAAACTCAGATAAACAAGTACAGCTGCTAAAGTAAAACTATTAACCCAACTAACGGATGTGATATACAATGCTCTGTTCAAAGGTGACACGACTCGACTACTGCCAAAGATAACATCTTTTCTTGTCCAGGTTTTTGGTTTTTTAATTCTTTTGGACTTTTTCAAATATTTGAAAAGCTTGAAAAAGAATAAAATTGCTTTAAAGTTACATACTAGGAGGAGACGAGTGTCAAATGGGCAAACAAACTAGTTCCAAGAAGCGGAACATACCTATGCTCAATGCAAGGACACATATGTAGGATAGTGACACTCGAAGGAAAGACCCCTCCTGATAAAAATAGGGAATCAAGTTGCAAAGGATATATAAAATGGCTCTGTGTGGCTAGACATGAGACAAGCTTGGGCTATATTCCTGATACTCAAAGTCAGGGAAGTGGGCATAAGGCTCAATGAGGCAGGCAAAGCTCATGATACTACAATTACAACTTGACATAAGGGAGTCCTGAGGAAACATGCCAGCAAAATATCAAGAGAAGTATGAGGTTCTTGCGAAATGTCATGGCAATAATATACAATGGAATCCCACACCCTAAAGGACAAACTATCAGCATGGGCACCAAATGCAAACAAGGAGCTGACTAGGGTACCCATGTAAGGTCAAGCTCTACCATTCACATCATGTCACTTCTAAAACAGCAAGAAGGTTCCGTGACAGGATAGAATGGGTTTGTACCTAAGGTTATAATGAAATGGTCATAAGGTCATGCAAAATGCAAACAGAGGTGAAGTCTAACCTATATGCTAGTTTAAACATCATACCTGAAATCAGCACGAACAGGTCAAAACAATGGTCGAAACGACGCTCAAAACGGTCTCCTTCATCATCATATTAGTCAAAAACAGTCCAAAAGGGTCAAAAACAGTCCAAAACTATAGAAAAGGGGGTAAAAATTTTCAAAATTTTGAAAAAACTCTATAAATAGTAAAAAATTCAAAACATTATATAACATTTGAAATTTTTACCCAATTGAGCTTAGAACTTCAAACACGAATTCTGGGAGTTTCAGCCAGCGGAATCCGACACTGTTTTTTCGAGGTAACTTCCCATGCCCTGCTCTTTCATTTCCATGTAAATTTTTTAAATTTCCATGGTCAAAATTTATTTCTATGCCAAGCTAAGATATGCGTCTCGGCCCATGCAGAAATCAAGGTTTTTTCCATGTATAGGGATGTCTATACGCAGAAAAAGAGCCCAAATTCGCGTACATACATGGTTGTTTTGCAAACAGTTGCATATGTGGTCGCGTTTAATTTTTTCTATGACATTTAATGACCCAAACTCAAATTAAATGTGTAGGATGCTTCTGGAATGGAGGGAACGAGAGCACGAGGATTCAGAAGAAGCAGTACGGGGAGATCTAATGGCTCAACAAGCTCTTCGGGCATGAGGGATTTACAAGTTTTGGTGTCTTAGTGGCTTAAGGGCCAAACCAAGACTGCTGCAGATGCTAGTAGACTACTAGGATATCGACTAAGAGTCTTTCCAGATCGATGGGATCTCTCTCACTATAGAGGTGGATGACATATACTTCATTACTACATTGTCTCGACGGTGGGAAGTAGTGAACCTACGTTCTCGTGGGCCCGGAGGTAGCCTCACCATAGATGAGTATATTGTGGTATACTGTTATCCGAACACGGAGAAGGTCAGGATTCAGATCCCAACTAACTCCATACAAGTACTAGGCCTAAAGGCCATACTACTGACACTCGGCAGGATAGCAGGGCTAGCCTCACTCCACCAAGCCTTGTGGCCTTTGATGTTCTATGTAGTACAGTGCATGAGACCTAGATTTTACGATTGGAGTACTGTGCTGTTGAGAAACATGAAGCAACAGCTCAACAACTGCAAGATGGGCAGGGTACGAAACTTTGGTTTCAGCAGTATACTGAACACGTTCTTCATTGAGCATGTTCCGGGACTCAGCCCTAGAGTTGACGTTCCTCTTCACGAGGTTCGAGATCTAGCCCAACAACGTTGGGAAAATGCGATGCGTAGATTGGGTGGAGGTAGGGTGTCCAACCCCTATCTAGCTGATTTATTTCCATGGTGGCAGTGGAAGATAGTTTCCATTGATGATTACCCCTATGCGGGGATAGATTTTCGAGGAGATCACGACATGCCTCTACCACCAGGATCAGCATACGGTGACATTGGTAATGAATCCCAACCCTCTTTTTAATTTTTTTTTGTTTTTTGATATATGGAATCAAAAGACATGTTTTTGCGTGACAACACATAGTGACATCTTGTCATATGTATGCAGATGTAGGACCATGGCGTCCTAATGGTTTACCTCGTCATAGACAGAGGGGAAGAGGAGATGACATTATGGGTGTGGATGTGGAGCGAATGCTCCAAAGCATTCATACCAACTTCGTGCGACTGACACACAAGGTACCCATGGCACAAGCCGAGTACTTTCCTGAGGCCATGCAGCGTCAGGTGGTGGGTGTACTACGAGCATGGGTGTGGTTATTTTGATGGATAGCTAGAGCTGTGGTGACATTCCATGATCAGAACCCCCCTCCTCCTCCCCAGGATTAGATACCTAGGAGTGATACATTTTGTACTACCGTGTATTTATATTTTGGTGGCTTGGAAGCCCCATTTTTGTATTATGATACTTATGTATTATCACATTTTGGATGTTTCATGAAAAACTTTTATGATGATCGATTTATTTATTTACATGTGTAAAAATGTATGTTTGTGATGAGCTTATTGTCTATGAAACAAATTCCAATCGAACACATAGTTAGCATATGAGTCAGCAACTTGATTATAAATTCTTCGAACATGTATGTATGTTATGTTGTCAAATTGTCGTTCTAACAATATCACACGTAAGAATCTTTGTAATAATGTTGGATCCCTAATATGATACAAGCCATTAAGCTGTGACACTACTAACTGTGAATCAAGACGTATCTTAAGAGAGAGAACACTATGTGAAATGGCATCCCATAGAAGCTCGATAATGGCACTATACTCAGCAACATTGTTTGAAGAGGGCCATAAACATATGCCTCCTGAAGACAATACCTGACCCGTAGGAGTATAAATCACCCAAGCAGCAGAGGCTAAGTGTTGAGTGTGAGAGCTAGAACCATCTGCGAATCCTATAGAGATGGAAGACTCCATTGACATCTACCATAAGAAACAGAAGCTAATCAACAAACTCGATCACCATAAGAAAACCTAACTATGCAAAATACTATACAATAATATACAATAGTCAGCCCTGGCTGAAAATCATGCATAGTACTTTTTAAGATAGAGCCCATTTCTAGGCTCCGCCAAGGTTGTCCCCTCATAATCTACCAGCTCATAGGCGCCCTTCTCTAATACACTCGTGCAGCTGCAACTATTTCCCAAATTTTTAAAAATTTTGGACCCTTCTTTTAATTTTATCTTTCCTGGATTTGTTTGGGATTGTTGAAATTTGTTGTTCCTCTGCTACAAATTTGGATCTTTTGAGGTTGAATTGAGGTAAATTGTTTACCACTTCAGAAGTTGAATGATTATCTTTTTTCCAACTGACGCTTTTGACTGTGAAGTTGAAATTGATGGCCTGTTTGATTTAAAATGTTTTCCTTTTTTGCTATCAGAATTTTATTGAACAGTCAATTGGGGCCGTAGTCCTCTACGCAGCCACCATTGCAGAAGCTAACCAATAAACGTCCTGATTGGAGTCATGTTTTTTTCCCATGAATTATCTCCTTCATTTATTTTTCAAAAGATTTCACTTTTTGACTTTCAGTGTTGTTTTGTTTATCACTGTCAGAGCATTGGTCTTCTATGTCTCCGTCATTTCAGAGGGCAGATGGAAAACATTCCTACAGATTAGTTCTTACCCTTGCCAATTCCGTGGTTTATTGCTCTTCATTATTTTTGTTTTCTCTTCACTATCGAAATGGTTTATGACTTTGATCAAAAGCCTTAGTCTAATTGTTTTCCATCGTTGTGGTTCCTTAGCAAACTAAACATCCGACATCTAGTTGTTCCATTCTTCGATGGTTTGTTTTGGTTTTCGCTGATGTTTTCTATTGCTGTGGAACCTTTAGTCCATGTAACTTCTGCCATTGCAGCTCCTTAGTGAACTAACCATCCGATGTTGTAGTGGTTCCGAGGTCCGATGCTGCAGTTTTTAGTGTTTTATTTTCACCGATGGTTTATTTTGCCAAAAAACCATTAGGCTATATGGCTCCCGCCATTGCGGCTCCTCGGTGAACTAATCGCTCGATGCTTAGTTATTTCGCTCATCGATGGAAGTTTTTCCCGCCAACATTTTTTCACCGAAGTCTATATATTAGGATGCGGTATTATTTTATTATTACCCTTGTGAACTCGTGCTTGCTCTGTCCCTGTCGAGTAGAACTGTGCATCCATGCTTAGCTGTCGAGATTTCGTTTGTTGGAGGTCACTACTGTGGAATTTTCGGACCATCACTTCGACTGCAACTTGTTTTCCAGGTAGGCCAACCATGGTTTCTCCTTTCTCTTAAGTTTACTGGTTGTTTTGGGAACTACAGTTTTGTCCTCTATTCAGAGGTTCCCACCGTTGTGTAGTTATCCATCTAAATTGATGAATTTGTATCCTTACGACGTGAAGTATTAGTCAGTTTCACAGTATTGGCGATGGGGGGTTTGTTTTCTTGAGCCTGTTTTCAAGCCGTTATGGAAGTTCAAGCCCGGTCCAAAATTTTAGGTAGCTGGTGCAGACAAGCGTTATGCTGTCTGCACCATTTTTTGTGTGTTTTCTTATGGCCATCTGGGGAGGGAGTTTTCGGTTCTCTTGTCATCATAGGTTTACCCTATTTTTCTAGGGCGCTGGAGGGTTTGATTTTCGCATTTCAATTTTCGAATTCAGTGGTTCATATTATGCAAAGGATTTGAATGCAATTCGGTTTAATTGATGCATATTTATATGAGGGTCATGTTTAGTTGCAGATGGACTTAGAAATTTTCAGACCTAGCTTGCAGAAGTTCTTCTTGCTGGTTTTTTTCCATGATGCATCAATTTTCTGATAGTTTATCTGTTAAAAATGCATATGGAAGAGGTAAATGTTTTTATACAATTTTTCTTCATTCTTAAAACACTGATTGAAAGCTCCAATAGCCTAAGAACATGTTTAGTCTATGAAAAGGAAAATTCTTCAAAGGAGATATGTCTAAAAGACAAAAGAAGAAGGCTCCTGTTGTTGAGGGAGAACCAGATGTGGAAATCATTACTAAGGTAGAATACATCTATGAAGATACCAGAGCCACTACTGGAGTAGAGCCAGACTACAAATGGGGTGAGATATATCGGATGATTTCAAATTAGGATGTTCCTGATGTAGGGTTCGAAGAGCTGACCATATATGCCAACATCAAGAAATTTGCTCTAATGAAGGTAGCCACTATGCCTGAGCTGTTCCCATGCTCTGAGGTGATCGGCTAGATCCTGCCTAGGGCAGATGTGACCACGATGATCTTAGAAAATACTGCCAAACAAGGATATGCTGCATACAGTCCTGGTTATGTCTCACTGGCATATCTCTTACCTCCTTCTCAAGTATACTTAACTGAAATTTGGCTGAAGGAGATAAATTTGGACGTGGTTGAAACAGTTAAGAGAATGATGATACCTGGGAAGAATTTTCAAACCAGGCAATCAAGAGAGTATGATATAGCCACTCTCCAAACTCCTTACAGGTTTATGGCACTGATGTTGAATAGAGTGTTTGGGAGAGCTCATGGTAAAAGCTTCAAGTTGGGATGGATACCCATTATTTTTTATGTGGCCACTCAGGGGACAATTCAACTGGGTAAACATAGTGTCCAACAACCTCTCAGCATGCATATATTCAGCTTTGGGAGGGGTGTCCCAGAATAAGTCTAAGTTCTATATGATCTCGATCTTAGTAGACTGTATATTATGTACCCAGCCATTTCCAGCCTTAATATGCAATTGGGACAGGGACAGAACCCCTGTGTACACTCCATACAAACTATTTTGGGCACACAAATACTACAACAACTACAAAGAGATATGCGATCATTTCATTATGCCTTTGTACAGTTTGATCTTCCTGACAGAATGAAACTGTATTTTCGAGGAGGCTTTCAAAGTCATTGAAGAACATGGGAGTTACTATTTGACTGAGGAGGAAATGTACATCAGAATGTATGGTTTCTCTAGGGAACCTTCTTTACTCCCTAAGTGTGCCACTGATTATGTGGTACATAAAGAAGGAGTCAGCATCAATTTACTTGAAGATCAGCTACGCTTGAGTCCAGCAGAAATTGAGCTGGTTATGAATCAGGCTACAAAGTATGAGATCAACATCCGTTTTCTTGAACCTTCAGAATTTGAAAACATAGTAGCGGAGGCACAGGCATGGAAAAGTTCTTTAATGATCAAGCGAGGCCCTATTCATAAAAGCGCTCTATAAATTTTTGTTTTAAATGTAATATATTGTATAATGTATGAGCACTCACTATAGGACAAAGTTTTGGATTGAAACATTGGGGAAACCCAAAATTCATATTGGGGTAGCCCAAAAGTTTTTCCTTTTTGTATAAGTATAGGAAATTTAGATGTAAGACGAGACCTTTTCCCATTGAGATTTGTGAGAACGTGTTGTAAGAAGAACTATTTCCTTTTGCAATAAGAATTCCAAGTTTCCTGTTGGAGAAATCTTGGTGGAACTTTTCATATGCTATACCATGGATTCGTTGAATGCGTACTATTTCGTTTTCAGCTGTTGTCCATTAACTGTGAGATCGTTCTAACTCCGTGAACCTATGTTCTTGTCATGAATGCTCTCTAGTTTATTCTATGGAATTTTTACTATGAGTAATGAATGCTTTTCATAAACAATGAGCTATCTTGTTGTTCATCTATTTATTAATGTTCATGTGTTTTGAAATAAGTAACAACTATCTGTGATTTTTCTTAATGCATGCACATAAATACATTACTCATTGATAAATGTTAATCTTGCTCCCTAGGGATAGGTTAGTTAGTTAGTTTTATTTTCTTGCTATGTTTGATTTATATGCAAGAGAGTTAAGACAAGAGGCAAGAACCTGCGCATCACATTGGGATTGCTCCTCGTATTCTCTATCAATATGCATTCTTAGATAGGCACTTGTATATCATACTAAAAAACTAAAAAACTAAAAATATACACGGTGGATTGGGCCGTAATTGATAAAACCCTTTATTTTTGGTTATGTAACCTATGGTAGCCAGACCGTAAACCGAACGGATTCCCCATACCAAACAGTAACAGGCTAGTTGGGAACATTTATTGGGGAGAATCCCTAACTGTTGTTATCTGCGACTTTCTAGGCATCAACAGTTTTTGGTGCTAGAAGGAGGCCAACTAGTGCATGGCTGGCCAAGGAAACCCATTTTCTCTAGATTATTCTACTGGTGACAGTTTTGAAAGCAGTTTGTTTCCCAATCCAATTCCTGAAAAGAAGGGTAAAGAGCATATGTATTCTTTTGATAACAAAGCAGTTAATGATCTGAGAAGACATACTAGGGCATATGTGAAGAAGATTGGAGGATTACCAATTATTCCTGTCTTACCCAGAAGAGAATATCGGAAGAAAGGCCGCCCTATATTGGAAGTCATAGTGTTGGTTGGATATTTTGAAGAACTGGTAGAAATAGCCTTATAGGAAGTTGTTTAATCTCTGAATCAGTTGGGCCCAGATACACCTTATGGTTCACCTGTTCATTCACCGCCTCATTCTCCATCGAGACTCATGGCTAATGTAAACACAAATAAGCCACCCAACCCACCAAATCCACCACTTGCTTGGAAGGCTAGGTCACCTTTAAACCTGACACCTCCTTTGCATGACTTACCTCAGGATTTTGAGAAAATGTTGCCTAAGTTTGACCCAAGTGAAAATATTTTAGTAGATGATCATTTGCAAATATTTTACTTGGCTATAAAAGGACTAAGGGCCGAAGAACATGAATATGTAGTCTGCAGATTATTTCCACATACACTGAAAGGAGCAACAACCTCATGGTATTTTGCTCTGCCTGCAAACTCAATCCCAAACTGGGACACATTTGAAAGGATATAAAGAAGTAAATATGCAGCCCAGAAAAATCAAGCAGCTCTAATGAAAGAGTTGTGTGCTTTAAAGAAAGAAAGAAAAGAAAAAGTGCATAGTTTCACCCAAAGGTTTGTTGCTTATCTTAAGAATTTTTTCTGTAACTAATAAACTGTCTGATAAGGTTCTGATCAAATACTATACTTCAGCTTTAGGGCCTGACTTGGCCATGTTTCCCAAGATGCAAGTCAAACCTACGTTGTCAGAAACTTATGAAGAAGCTGAGAGAGTAGAAGCTAAAAAAAGAAAGCATAGAAGACTATCCTGAGCAGTCGGGAGAAAAAAATTTTGGTAAGAAATCTTTATTACTGTCTAAACCTAAGGAGGAGCAGTCACATGACTTTGAAGGAATGTTGAAAAGGATGCAGAAACTATCTAATAGAATAATAGATTTTGAAAAGGAAAAGGAAGCTCAGAAATCTTATAAGCCTTACTATAAAAGGAGAGAAGACAACAATCAATCTAAACCTCCTCCACATAGTCCTGCATCAATGAACTTAACAGAGGTAGGTATGGATAACTTTTGCACCTTTCATCAATAGCTCCATTCTGGAAAAAAATTGCCCTCAATGGATAAATCCAATGACATTAGTAATGAACCAGCTATTGGACTCTAAACTAATAGAAGCTGACGATGAGGAGGAAAAGGGAAATAAATCCACAGAAAAATAAGAAGATGATGCTTTGGTTTTATGGGACTGTGTCTCACTTTTTGATACATAAGATGAAGGTAGTTTGAAACATGAGGAGATATTAGAAACAAATGTGACAACAATAAGCCAAGATTTGATAAATAAAGACAATTCAATACTTCCAAAGATTAAGAAATTTCAAGATAATATGAAGAAAATACAGAAGAACAACACAGCTGAAAAAATAGCTGAATTTACAATCAGTAGTCAAGATCCGAAACAAGTCAACATGCCTGCTAATCCTATTGAAGACAAAGTGGGAAATGCCAAGGAAAATCTCAAAGCACCTAAAGTACCAGAGGAAGAGCTTCCCACTAACAACCAACCTGTAGAAGAAATTGTTGAAGCAAGTGTGGGAGGTAAGACTAGGTTTAAAACCCCACCATTCCTCCTGACCTTTGAGATTTTAAACCATAAGGTGCACAATTGTTTAGTAGAATTAGGGTCGTGATTCAATGTTATGCCACTTGTAGTCTGCAAAAATATTAATGGACAACCTAAACCTACTACTTGGCAAGTTACTCAGTTAGACAGGACCAATGTGAAAGTAGTCGAGGAAATGGAAGATGTTTTGATTCGCTTATCTGCAAACGAAAAGATATGTTAGTACATTGATATTGTAGTGGCAGACATACCTGATGGCTATGGACTTATTTTGAATCGAGACTGGTCAGCAAGACTAAATGGGTATTTTGCTTCAGATTGGTCACATTTGTGGTTGCCTCAGAAGGGAAGTCCAAACCAGATAAAAATATTAAGAGAACCCCACATGAAGCACAATGTTACTCAATTGGAAGAAAAAAATGAACCACTGAATTTTGTGTTGGGAAATCATCTAATTGAGCTAGAACCGGGAGACTACCAAATAGAAGAAGCTAGCATTACATCAGACACCCAGCCCAATTTCCTTCGGTTTTCACGGGCTGATGAGATTGATTGTAAATTAGTAAATGTAGTTTTTGATTCAAGTAAATTAGAATTATATAATGGTTAGGTCTTTTTAATTTTGTAGTCAAGCCTAGCCCCTTAACTTACAAGTTTCCAGATTTATAGGGGTGGGAAGAGGACTGACCAGTTAGTGGTTTAGTTCTCAAATTTTATTTTTTCTTGATTATCTTATACATAAATAAATTGATTTGGTTGTTTACTTTTTATTTATTTTATTTCTGTTTGTTTTTAGTTTAGATTTTGATTGATTTCAATAAAAAGAGGCAATTTTTCGGTTGCATGGAGAGCATCAGAATTCTGGATTAACTAAAATCCTTGATTATAAGACTGTGTACTATTGTGTTATCTGAAAGAATTTATTCTAGTTTAATAGTTTTCATAAATGGCTATGAACACATTGAAGTCCTAGTTAATCCTTGTAAAATAACTCAGGATGCCCATTTTTTCAGTTTTATATTGCATCTAATGTGTTAAAAGAGAGCCTCATCAACTTGCACACAACCTGTAATTGGCATATATTAATTTTTTTTAATCCAAGCTAAACACTCTCTAGAAAAATATCAACAATTTGGAAAACGTTTATAGGAAGATTAAGATCATTTATGAGTAGATGTCATGGCACACAATAGAGGTTAGAATGAGTACTTTTTCTATCAAAGAAAGAGAATAATCTTAATATATCAACCATGTAGTTAATTCATTATGACTATTTTTATTTATGTTTGAAACTAATGCCTCAAGGTCCATATCACCCTTTCCGTATAAAAATGTACCAAGTATAAAACTTGTCCTTATTTGTAGTGAAAAAATACAAATAATTATGGTAAATGCAAATTTTCACTTAAAGAAATCTTGGTTGTCCTTAACATTGTTGTTCTTACCCTTGTAGTTGTTGGTATTGTTGGGGACATTATTGTGGATTTGATGGTTAGATTAAGGGATTCAGTGAAAAGAGTGTAATGTCCCTTTTATGAAATTTTATCAAAATGACCAATTCTTAAATTCTTCCACAATGACCTCAAATTCATCTTCTTACAATTCTAGTTATATGGATTCAATTGATTCCAAAATTCCTCCAATTGGTTTCAGACTTGGTGAGGAAGGTCTTGATGGGTGATGGTACATATTAACACATATATAAGACATATAATCAACTGATATACCCAACCATGGTCTTCAATTTGCAAGGGAAGAAGTTTCATGAAAATACTAGTCGATTTAGGAGGTGGAAATCCCCCCTGGGTCCTGGAACAAATCTCTTCACAACACTGTACAAAATTCACTAATTGTGGGTACATGGTACTTGGATCTATTCTACCAAATTAATTAAATTATATTTGAAGCATCGTATGTGGTTTTGGGGTCGAATAGGTATCCAAGGGAACTCCACGAATTTACTAGTAGTTTTGAGGTTCCAACCCCCAATGGTAGATGACTCCAAATAGATCCAAATGCTCTTGAATTGTACCATAAGGTGTATTACTGATGTAATAACTTAATTATAATATCCAAGGATGTATTATGGCCTTCCAATTACTTTTTCAAGTCTTTATCTAATTCTGAATAAGATAGATGCTTTAACTAGCAATTTTGGGGCTCAAATCCCCCCCCTAGGGTGAATGATATAAATGGCTTCCCAAGTGTTCTGAAATCCACTCTAATTCTAAAATTGAAGTAGGGGATATGTATAATACATTATAAGAGACTCATATAAATAACCAATCTACCTCCCATGCACGGGGGCGTCACCTAGGGACCAATATGATATCATGTCTGTTCATATTGGGGTGGTTAAAAATTAAAAAATTTAAAGTCAATATATTGGTGGTATATTAGGGGTAATAAGGGTTTTTTTTAAGTATATAAATATCCAATATGTTTAGGGTTATTTTATTCCAAATTTCTGCCCTCTCCCTTCTCTGCAAAACTGCACATTTTGTCCTTCTGCTCCTGCATGAACTTGGTTCTGAACCTCTTCTTCATAATGGGCATGGCCATCGAAGCTCCATGAATCCCTTGGAAGCCCATGTCATGCTCCTGCTGATCATTTTCATGAGTGGGTCCAGAGCCGAACGCCATTATCATCTGAGGAGAAGGCCTAGCAATCACCCTGTTGAGTTTCTCTGGTGCATAGCGTTTGCTCTCACACTGTCTTTGCTGCTGCTGCGGTCATGGGTTCCACCCCAGCCGCCTCCATCATTTCTTTTGTTCTTTTCCTCTGCAATGGGATTTTGGTTAAAATGCATGCATATTTTGGAAATTTGTATGCATTTTATCTTCACCAGGCTGTGCTATCGGGTTTCTTTGCATTTGTTGCTATTTCTTCTTAGTTGTGTAACAATTTCAGGGACACTGTTTTCTGTGCTTTATGTATTGTAAATGATCCTATGGCACGGTTTTTTGGAATTTTTATTATTGTACTTTCTTGTATTCTATAGTTAATGTAGCCTTATCTAACATGCCTAGTAGCTGGATATAGGCCTGGTATTACCTTTGTTAGAAGATGGCCTGATACAGAGTTTGACTTGCAGTCATTGGAAGAGCGGCTACAAGTAATGGAACAACGACAACATTGTATGATGACATTCTTGGCTAAAGCTATGTAGAATCCTGTAGAAATTCTGACCAACAATAGATTAATTTCACTCACAACAAATTACAATTGATCATGCAAAATTGTCAACAATGGAGACTGAAAATGGAGCTGTAACACAAAATTATATTAACTCAGTGTACAATAGCCAACCCTATAATAACATAGGTTTCTGAATATATAGAATACATCAATAGGTCGAATGCATAAGGAGGCATCCAAAGCTAGCATAAAGCAGGCTTACCCAAAATAGGCAAATCCCCCATAGGTGTAAAAAGCTGATCCCAAATCTGTCATGAGGCTCACGAATTGGCAAGGGTGCATGGGCAAGCTAAAGAGTGGTGGAATGGAAGCTCATACATGCTTTTGCATGGAGGAAAGAGTGGAGGAGGAAGAGGCAACAAAGCTGATTCACCTCACCTAGTCTTGCTTTCC
>LPNX010207465.1:0-10458 GCA_001517045.1 Pseudotsuga menziesii
CAAAAACAAGAAATACCTGAAAAAATGGAATGATGACATCATCATTCCATTTTTTCAGGTATTTCTTGTTTTTGGGGTAGCGGGGTCCGTCAAAAGTATGCCTAGTGGGTACTCGTTGGATGCGGAATTTAATTTCGCATCCAACGAGCTCTCCCGATCGAAATTTGAGTAAAAACATAGGGAGATATGTCAAAAATACAAACAAAAAAGTAGTTTTTTTCTTTTCTTCCTCCAAAATTAATAAATATTATTTTATTAATTCATTTTAGGAGGCCCATTTTGAGTTGAAATTTCCTTTAATGCAATATTTCATATCTTATAGAGATTGGTAATCACTTTTCATTATTCACTAAAACAATATTAGAGAGTTAGAAAGAAAAACCCTTGTATTTGCACCTGGAAGCTTCCATCACCAATAAATGAAATCACATGCTTGTCAAGCGTTGCTTGAGCATATCCTAGTGTTTCTCCTACAAACCAGCCAATTGATCCATACTGCATTTGGAACTCATACCTGCCAAACACACATTTAGAAGCCAATTGATCCATATTGCATTTGGAACTCATACCCACCAAACACACATTTAGCATAGGGAACAAACAACTTGCAAATATGCATAAATTTATACTTGCATATAGGGAGCACCATGACAGTAGATCGCGTATAACAGAACAATCATTTCTCTTTCATCACTCATTTTTTATTTTATTTTTGGTGTTATTGTTCTTTTTCTATTGATTAACCGTAACATATGTTGGCATGAAATATTTTGTTGAAAATTAGGCATACCTATGCATTTAATCCCTCTGAAGTTTCCTGAAAACAAGCTAAGAAACTGATGGACAGGAACAAAGAAAATTTTGTTCCTGCCCATAATATTCTAAACACACCTGAAACTTAACATTTCCTTATGTGATTCATATTTTGCTAAAAAGGATAAAGGGTGCTTTTGCTTCATAGAGAAAAACTTGCAGCCAGAAATGATATGCAATAATATTGTAAAAAAAATTCTGCAGAAGTAATACTCGCCAACCAAATGGTTTCCACCTATTAGCATTAAGATCATGATATTTAGGAATTTATACACTGCCACAAACTAGACCTCACAACCAATATGGGATAGCACACAAAAGAGGAGATTTTTAACTCAGAAACTATTTCAAAGCACTAACTTGACGGTTCATCCAAATTTTTAAGACAACAAACAATAATAATCGATGGCTTGTTGTGGAAGAAAAGCTTCCCAAATATTTCTTGAAATGAAAAAGAAAAATCTTTTGGTGTTTCATTGAAAAATAAAACAGTACAAAAATGCCAGAAATCCCAAAGATACAAATAACAAGCTACCTCTATTGCTGAATTATGCCTCTTCCATGACAGCCACTGCTAACAGTTCAAAAACGTATGGAGCCCCTACTTTTATTAAGAACACCCTTAATGGCTTGATCAAAAGGTGTGGGTTGCTACCATGTTTTGATAGCATGTTGAAAATTTGGACAGACTAAGAAATTCAGGACTTGTCTCTGGCATGTGGGCTGCTCTGTTGCTGATATACATTTCATGATGGGCACCCTTAGCATTCAATCTAAATGTGTGGATTGCTACCTCCAACATACTCAAAATCTTCTAGTACTCTAAAATGCTGAATATTAAGCCAATGTTGGTACCACATCAACTTAAGTATTTGAAATCATTCCTAAAAACACAAAATCAAAGCACAATGCAATTCTAGCCACGGCGATCGTCATTCCTTATTCATGAACGAATCCAAGGGCCAAGATTACGGGCAATAAGAATGGAAAGTATATTTCATTTATTCTTGAGAGCCAGATCAAAATAATGTTTACATATCAGTCCCAATGATTCTGTTTCATTGATAATAAATTGTTTTGGTCAATGCTCAATTAATTGCTCTTCAACCCAAATTGAATGCTATATACAATGCCATAAAAAAAGCAAGTATAATAATAAAAAATGAAAATGTCTACCGTGCGTATAAATAAAAAGATACAGTGAAAATGAGGTAAGTATTTAGTGGAACAAAGGTCAAGTATGATAATAAAAAATGAAAAAAACTACAATGTGTAAAAATAAAAATATACAGTGAAAATGAGGTATGTATTTCGTGGAACAAAGGTAAGATTGTGTGTTGTGTGGTGCAATGGTATCTTGTGGTGGTTTAATTCTCACATATTTGGGAATCTTGGATTGACTATGTATTCCTAAAGTGAAATAACAAAGTTTAACGTTACAATGATTTTTTTTAATTTTGTCAAATCAATGACAACAAATGAACATTGATGTGCAACCTTTTTAATCAAAAGTATACACTGCATCTCCATTGAGGTAGGTAGGCATTTTGGCAAACAAATAATTTACAATAAACAGGCGTTGTCGTGAAGCTTTCTTTTAAAGAATATCTGAATTACTTGGTTTGTTTTAAAGTTTTATTTTTGTGCTTAAATTTTTTTAGAGATGAGGATTATTATACTGGGGCTATAAAATTTCAATTATATTCAATTAATATAAAGTAAGTTGGTTCTTTGAATTAATTTTAAGTGATTAAACACTGTAAATTGCAAATAAAAAATAATGAGATCATGTCTCTAAACCAATTATCTGTGAATTTCATTCTCTGTGAATTTCATTATGAGAAGTAAATTATTGCCTATACAATGAGGTTCTGAGTTTTTTATTGGAATTAGACCAAAGTTTTTTTTTAAAATCTGAATTGTGTTGTTTAAATCACTCTTCTGAATCCATGGAAGAATGCATATACATAAATGGGGATATTATATGTTAATAATACAAAATTAAACTTTGAAAATCTGAATTGTGTTGTTTAAATCACTCTTCTGAATCCATCGAAGAATGCATATGCATAAATGGTGATATTATATGTTAATAACACAAAATTGAGATTCATATTATTAAATGATAACACCTTTCTTTCCTGGAAATACCATTGAGGAAAAGTCATGATAGCATTATCGTGGTAGGTATGAAGAGGGAAAAACATCGAAGTGTACATTGCATGTAATCCGATCCTCCTGATTGTCCACTCCTTTTAAGTGAATGCTGAGAAAAATACCCATGAAAACATTCATTTTTAAGTATCAATATCTGGCAAGATCCGGTTGAAAGCATAAAATAACACACATTTGCAGTTGTTCTGCTGGAAGCCTGGCTTTGTAGCAGAACTGAATTCATTCATAGCAAAGAAACAACAATGAAAATTAATAAAGTAGTTGCTATTACAATTCAATTCATCCTTATTGGTATCCTGAGAAAAGAATTGGAGGTGCAGCTGGGTCTTTAATGGATGGATCTCCTCTCTGAGAAACTCTCCCCATGAATTTGAATCTCCATTTTGAGATCCATAATTACGAAAACAGACATAATAATAATAATATTAATGCTCATTGCATCAACCCGAGAAAGACATTAACAAGTTTCCATTGATACCTATATTGGGTATTTACAAGGAAGGAGAAACACAATTATGGTAAATCAGATCTCTTTATCACTCACACACAACACACACCAATACTACCAAGGTAGCCTGAGGAGGCCTCTGAAGCCAAAAAGAGACATCCTTCCATTTTCAGAAGGTTGCAGACTTGAAAGATTTTCAACCTCTTCAAGCTTTCAATCATAGATTGGTAACCTCAGATGAGATCCCAATTTCAGCACTGAATAACTTTCAAGCCAAATGAGGAGATATTCACACTAAAATACCACAGAGAGAACCGAAATCCTACTGTACATCTCATCTAAGCTCTGTGCAACTTCATCAAACTCTCATATACAGTTGAAATTAGCAGCGACCTAAAATGAGACCCAATTTTTCACTGGTAGGGTAAAGATGATGCTGCTGCTGACCCCCAAGAGGTGTATTGGGGATCATATTCTACTCTGTTGGTAATAATAGATCTATGAGAAGAGCTACTAGCACAATGAATTCATTGCACCCAAAAAAGTAGATAGTCCTTAAAAATGCCCAAACCACCTGCTACTTTTTCTTCTCTCACATAATCTTCTTCCTGTCTTCTAAACCACCAAACAAAATTGAAATTTCCACCTCTAATCTAACAATCAACTGACCCCATCAGAGAGAAGCAACCTCAGAAATACTCTCCAAATGGGGTCTCCACACACCAACCCGACTCATCCTCCTTCTGTGCCTACCAGACTTGCTGATCTCATGGTGGGCCTTCTCAGATAACACATTTGCCAAATATTGCTCTGAGATTACAACCTTCGTTACAGTCCCACATTGCTTGATCCAGATTGAAGCACTATCCCCTTTTGCAGACTGACTTGGATTTGCATCTCCATCTGGACTAACAGCAGAGGTAGATTTCTCCCTTCTGCTTCTCCTGCTTGAAGCCCTCTTGATTGATGAAGGGTCGGCAACAGATGAACGGGGAGGAAAATCCCCACAAGGAAAATCCGATTCTCAATTGGATGCATCAGTCAGTTCAGTCTTTATGTGCACCATTCACCAATATTCCGTTCTTTCCATAAAGAGAAATATATGCGCACCATTCACCAGTATCCCAAATTTGAGCCTTGATCATCTTGTTCTCAATGAATATTGTTCTGGTCTGAGATTCCAAGCCAAACTCATCCTTGGTGAATCTGGACAGCAGCTGTGATTTTCCCACAGCAGAGCCCCCAATAATCACCATCTTGAAGATGTAGTTGATCTTCTGATCTTGATGCCCATATCTCAATCCCATGACGAGCAACAAACAGTTATCGAATCCAAGCTCTTCCCCAATGAAACTATGCAAGAGCCTTTGCTTCACAGGGCTCCTTCGGCGGGAGTTTTGTTTGAATTGGGAAAGAGGATAGATGTGGAGAAGGGGAGACGGTGATGGATGGAAGGGTTAATGGTGACAATAGACCGCGTATGATGGAGAACGGAGTTTTGGAGAACCATGGGGTGCCGACGACGGGGAAGAAAGTCTATCCAGTGACCGGAGTGCTGGTGCGATGATTGCCACTGGGCAAAATCGTCGCGTCGGTAGCTTACTCCATTTTCTATTATTTGTCAAAGGTGGATAAGAGATTCTATTTTTTATGAGTTCGGTTTTTTATATTTTTGGGAATTCGATTATGTGATTTCCTCTTGAAATGAAAAAAAAAAGACAAAGGAGATCATATATCATTACACAACAAGAAAATGTTTTTTTTCTATTTAGTAGGATCACGTCCTTACAGTACAAGACTGCTAAATCCAAAAAAAATATGATTAGGGTTTAATGGAATTGAATATTAAGGAGGTAATGAATGCTAAGCAACAATAATAGTTGGTCAAATAATTATTGGTGGTTTTCAACATATCGAGTTGGAAAACCATAAACATTTTATGTTTTTTATTGCAGTTATTTATTGTGTTCTAGGATTGGAGGTAATAGTATGCATGATTTTTTACTTATTTAGTATTTTACCAAAATTTCTACAAAATGCTTATGTTGTTGAACACTCTTATAGAAAGCATGCACTACATTGTAACTATTTTAGAATATGATTTCAACATTTGAGTATGCTTTGGAGTGTGAGGTTTTTCTCTAGGAAGGGTTTCCCCTATAATTTTTTTCCTGATGGTTGTGTGCTTACATGTTGTTCATTACCACAATTTTTATTTAAATCCCTATGCATTCTTCTCATTTCAACTATAATAGAAACTATATTCCGCACTTATGCTTCCTTTCATTTGGTATCAAAGCCTGATCATCCTTAACTAAGGTTTTAAGGACAAGGTTTTTTATCCAATCTTGGTTTGAGTGAGAGTTTCCACAAGGAAATGGCAAGTAGGTCGTCTATAATAGAAATTGAGAAGTTTAATGCAACCACTATCTTTGCGTTGTGGAAGCTCAAGATTGAGCATTTGCTCCTAGTTTGATATCAATGGTTTGTAGTATGTGGAACTAAACCCAATGATACGAAAGTTGAAGAATGAGAAGTGTTGAAGAGAAAGGTGACAACCTTATTAGGCTTTGTTTGGCAGATTCGTGTTATTGAATGTTTCTGAAGAGAAAAGTGCAACATCTCTATGTAAGAAGTTGGGGAATTTGTACCAAGATAGATCCATAGTTATTAAACTTTTTCTTTAAAAAAAATGGTTTCCTTGAAAATGAGTGATGTTGACTTTGTTCTTGAGCATTTGAATTCCCTTATACTATTGTGATCTAGTTGATCTCAACTAGAGTCAAGATGGACGAGGAGGATCATTGTATGATTCTTTTGTGTTCTTTTCCAAATTCATGGGACAACCTGGTAATGGCTATTGGAAGCACTATAAAGGCATTAGTGTTGGATGAGATCATGGTTTCTTTAGTCTCAATGGAGGTGAGGCAAAGCAATTCTAAATCCACCATTATATGAGGCCTTGTTTGTTCATGGAAGATCTAAGGAGAAATGCAGGAAAATCGAAAAGGGGATATCCAAATCCCAAGCGACACCTAAGTCTCCTAGAAACTCCAAATGAAATGTTGGGACTATGGCAAGGTTGGGCATTTTAATGATGTATATGTGCATGGTTTTTTCACTGACAAAGGGTTTAAAATGGTTTGAGGACTTGTGGTGTTCACTAAGGGTGTTCTTGTGATAATTATATTCAAGCTTGATGTGTGCACTGTTCAATGTGATAGTTCTTCAATTTTTGGATCAAAGAGGTGCAGAATCAATACCCTAATAGACATAATTACATATACTTCTGATGGTCATGCTTTCAAGGAACCTAAACAAGCATTTTTTTTTTCAAAATATAAGTTACCTATAGAGAAGATAATGTTATGGCACAAAATATTGGACCATATATGTGAGAAAGACCTATCTGTCTTGGAAAATGAAAAAAAAAATTGATGGATTGAACTATCAATGCTCTTGAATTTTATTTTTGTGAGCATTACATATATGGAAAATAGATCCATGTTCAATTTTATTCTAGTTTTCACAAATCTATGTGTTGTTGGACTTAATTCATTCTAATGTATTTGGTCATGTTAAAGTTCCTTTGAGTTCTAAGGCTTTGTATTATGTGTCATTTATTAATAATTATTCTAAAATGAAAAGGGTGTTTTCCAAGAACTAAATATGAGGCCTTTAGTCAATTTACGGAGTTTAAATCTCTTTTGGAAAATCAAACTATTAGGAACATTAAGGTGTTGAGGAATGATAATGTTGGTGAGTTTTGTTCTACAAAGTTTGATGAGTTTTGTAAGGATAATGGAATTTAAAGGCATAAGACAACTCCATATACCCCTCAACGTAATGGAGTTGCAGAACATATGAATAGGACATTGATGGAGAGAGATAGGAATATGCTTAGAGGAGTTGGCTTGGAGAAGAAATTTTCGGTATAAGAAGATGCTAATGTATACTACTTGATCAACATGTCCCCCACATCATATCTTTGGATAAATTCACTATGGAGTTATGGATGGGAAAGAAGTCCTCACTTCAAAATATTTGTGTTTTGGGTTGTGAGACATATGTTCATGTGCCTAAGAGAATTGGTCAAAGTTGGTTAACAAGGAAATGAAATGTATCTTCATTGGCTATGGCCCGAGTGTGAAAGGGTATAATATTTGGGATCCCATGGATAAGAAATTGGTATAGAATAGAGACATTGTTTTTAGAGAAGTTAAATATCCTCCCATAGAGGTGCAACCAAAAGAGGGTGAAAAGAAATTAATTGTTTAAATATCACTCAAGAGGGAGAAAGTGGAATTAGAAAATGAACAAGAAGTTCATGAAGGACCTGAGGAGGAGGAGGGCTCATGGAGTTTGAGGAATAACTCCACCTCAAACATTTATTTGATTTTCTTTTCATATTTTCTTTCTCTACTAACTTGAAGAATATAGAACATTGAAAGAGACAATGGAAATGGAAGATAAGAAGTCATAGAGATTGCCCATGGATGAGGATATTACTGGATTGTTCAAAAGAAAGTTTGTATTGTTGAAAAGTTCAAGGGAAGTTTTTTTGTGAAAGGATATTCCTAAGTTGAGAGGACACACTTTGGTGACATTTTTTCCCAAGTTATTAATTTAACATCTATTATATTTGTATTATTTGTAGTTGCATATTTTTGATTTAGAGATAGAACATGAGGATGTGAAAACAACATTCCTACATGGTGACTTGATTGAGGAGATCTATATTACACAAGCAAATAATTGCATTGAAAAAGGTAAAGATGCATTGGTTTGCAAATTAAAAAATTCTTTATATGGTCTCAAACAATCTCCCAAAATGTGGCACCAAAAGTTTGATTCCTTTGTGTTGGTGTTGGGATTTCCAAGATCTAAATCGTATCACTTTGTGAATTACAAATAGGATGGTTATCATTTCCTTGTTATTACTTTGTATGTAGATGATATGTTATTTTTTGGTAACAATAGTGATGTGATTTATGATATGAAGTCTCATCTTTCAGCACAATTTGACATGAAGTACTTGGGGACTACAATATATATTTTAGGAATTCAGATCAAGAGAGATAGAGCTAATAAAAAACTTTGCTTAAGCCAAAGTAAGTACATGAAATTTTTGCTACAACATTTTTCGCAAGCATGATTGTTATCCCTCGAATCGACACTTCTCTGTCTAAGTGACAATACTGAGTGTCATGTCACAAAAAATGAAAAATGGATTGAAGATCCTAGTTGCTATAGAGCGATATGGTCTTAACAATTTAGTGCTTACTCCAGTATTTACACTTTTTTGTTTTAAGAGGGCATACATGCGACGTGTAGTCTGGAAACTCATTTTTTACATGAAATTTGACCACAACAAACTCACGTTTTATCCTAAAAAGTTGCACACGTGAGTTTCCTCAAGGAAACTCGTGTGTTACAACACAGTTTTCCCTTGTTACAGACACGTGTCCCTTAAAAAATCGTTAAAAATAAAAATAAATTAGTTAAAAGGTGTTTGATGTCGATATAGTAACCTCCCCACCTTCCCTAATTGCCACATCCTCGTAAATCCTATTCTCATTTGATCATAAAAGCATGAGAAAGGCTAGAGGAGAAGGGGAGACCATTGGAATTAATGTTATGTTGGAGGATCCTCATTGGAAAAGAGGAGCAAGGAGAGCCAAAACTTGGTCTTAGGAAGTGCATTTTAGAATGAGGTAATTGTACTTGTTTCAAGCATTTGATCAATAAAGAGATTGTTTCCTTCCCAATAAATGGTGTACACTTTTGGTTATTCAATGATTTAAGCTCATTAATTTAATCTTATGTTAAGTTTCAATTCTTGTACTCGTTCATATTTCATATTTATAATATCCAAAGTTGTTTTGAGAAACGTATTTATCTCTTGCAGGTGTTGAAACATTTGATTGAGGATTGGATTGAAGAAAAGTTTGAAGCTAGGACCAGCCTTCAAGAAGAAGGTATGGTCTCTCAGTAATGTAAGCCTTGCTTCATTCTTTCTTAGAGTGTAATCTTGGTTTTCATCTAGATACAATTGTTACAGTCTGATAAAAAACCCTAGTACGTTGGTGACATCCTTAACCCCAGTAATAGGAACACTTTCCCTAACAACAATTATTGTAGACCATTGAGTGTTCCATTTTTGTGGGAACCAATATTTTAGTTGAATAATGTCCGACAACACCTACATGGATGGAGGACATGGATTTTATTGCTTATTCTAGTACAGTTGGTATTTTGGTGTATGTCATGGTATGTACTAGACCAAACATTACCCAAGCAGTGGGATTTTTGAGTCAATTCATGGATAATCCTAGACACCAAAATTGGGTTGTAGTGAAGAGGATCTTTAGGTATTTCAGAGTCGCCACTAAGTATTTTATTTGTTATCATAGTAATGTTTCATGGGACCCACACTCATTGGATATACAAAGTTATGTGGATCCTGATTGGGTAAGGGATGTAGAAAAAAAGAGATTTGCAAGTGGGTATGTGTTTATACTATTTGGAGGAGGAGTTGGAAAATCAAGTAATAGGTTGTGGTTTCTTTGACCACTGCAAAGGCAGAGTATATGGAATTTAATCGTGTCTCTAAGGACGTGTTTCACTTATGAAACTGTTTTTATATGTAAGGTTAAGTACGAGATCTATTGCAGTTCACTTTGATAATACGATTTGCATTTTTCTAGTTAAGAATCTAACCTATCATGTGAATACAAAGCATATTGATATCCATTACCATTTCGATCAAGACATGGTAGAAGATGGAAAAGTGATACTATAGAAACTTGACACTTCAGAAAATCTTGTAGATGTGTTGATGAAACTAATGAGCATAGGTAAATTCAAATTGTGTTGTGAGTCTATGGGACTTATGGCCCTTAATAGTTAGCTCATATTTTGTTGTGTTATCCCTTATACTTTTACAAGGTATATAACAAGTGGTAGAATATTGGGGCATGTGTGTCATACACCTTGTGGTATTGTAGATGAGCAAGTAATGG
>LPNX010207487.1:0-59590 GCA_001517045.1 Pseudotsuga menziesii
ATCATTTTATCACATCTCCATTAGTTCTCGATTCTTCTTATTCTAAAGAATCCAATGATTTTCTACCACATCTATATTCTTATGATGAACATAGTAAAACGTCAGATAACTTATTATGTTCAGATTTTTCTGTAGATCGTGTCATGGATATTAATCAGTTTATCCTAGAAGAAGAAACCAAACCACCTATAGACTCATCTTTTGAAGATGAATTATTTAATGAAGAGTTTTTCTGTAATGATCTTTCTTATCCACGAAAAGAATTTCATTCTCTTAATGCTTCAACATATTTTTCTTTGTACCCTGATATTTTTAATCAAGAGGTAATGCATAGTTCATATTCTTATGATTTTGATTTCACATTGTCACAATCTTATGCGGTACAATACAATCATGATTTGCATTTAGAAATTGAATAGATTAATATTTCTTCCCATGAAACATTTCCTCAATTACATACATGGGAATTATGAAATATTCAAACAAACAGATTTGAGGAAGACTTTTATGATTCATCGAAATTCTTAGATCAACAATCTTTTCATGATCGGTCACTTGAGTTTGAAAATCAATGTGAAACAGGTAAAGTCAATGTTGATCATCATCATATTAATAATTTACATCTTACAACAATTAATGATGATTTTCCACCTACCTTGTTGGATTCCATTAGTTCATCTCAAGTTAGTGATTATGAGGAATTTAATCCCTATCAAATTGATCAAGACATTAACCATAATACGGAGAACTCTCTTGAACTTGAATTTAAGAAAATTGAATATGAATTTGATGATCTTTTTGAACAATGTGTTTGTCTGCAAGATGATGTTCATACGGAGGAAAACCTACAGGAAGGATTGTTGAACTTTGAGTTTCTTTCACATGTTTCTATGCACAAAACTTTAGCATGTGACTATCACGATATATCTCTCTCATTACCATATTCTTTTGAACAATCCTATGTTATTAATCACACATATTATGATAGGATTGCAGATTGGCTCGAGAGATCTTTTCTTACGAAGTTTCCGGAGAATGGTAAGTTGGCATTTACCTTGTTTTTTGAAAGTCAAAATGGTAAGTCAGATTTATTTATTTTTGGTTTCAAAATACTTCAATTCTTATTGATGATTTTCATTTTGTCTGATTTTGCAGGATTGGAGTTATTACGATGGCTTCATTGGAAATTTTCGTTTACTTAGTTTGTATATATTTTATTTTATTAGTTTATGTTAGGTTTATAATTTAAGATGATTTATGTTTGTTTACATTTCAATAAATGCAGATAGATGGAGTTGCAACGACATCATTTTTAGAATGAGATGACGATATCATTATTAGGGAAGTAGTTCTTTACTTTCTCTCGTTTTCTTTAATCGTCTCATTAAAGGAAATAACCTTTCATATTTTTATACCTGCATACTCATCAGGATTTATTTTGTTACTTTGATTTCTGAATAAAACACGTTAGATTAATGTCTCATCACTTATTAAAAAACAACTTCGACTAAATTGAAAAGTTTAAAAGCAAAATAGGGATAAAATTTTTAAAATTTGTTAATCCATTTTAATCTCTTATTTTTTTTTGCTCATAATTAGTCATATGTTGTTTTGATCTATTTTCCGTTTGATGAGATCTTAGTTTAACTCATGTGTTGTGTGTGTATGATTTATTTTAAAATTTCATTTTTTCTCGTAGACTTTGAAATCATTTGTTTTTGCAATTTGTCCAAATAAAACTCATGTATATATTATTTTGCTTTTTCTTTTGATTTTTCAAAAAACCAGGAGACATGATTCGGATCTCGGAGTGTTTTTATGTCATAAAATTGGAATCTGATTATATAAGACATGAAGAAAGCTAGATTTTTAGAAATCTGTTCTTATCTCAGAAATAAAAGAAAAAAAATTGAACTGTTGCAAATAAAATTACTAGACGAAAACTTTCACTTTATTTCGTTTCTTTTATCATTATCCTCAAATTATTGGATTTAATGAATATCGAATTCATTATTACAAGGAATTCTATTACTTATTTAGAAATCAGTTCTGGGAAAATAGTTGCAATTTAATAATAAAATCAGTTACCTATAGATCCTTTACGTTATCTTACTCATAAAGAGTTTCCTATTACATTCCCCCATTATAAACATGCAAATCTCTTGTAGATGAGCACTTAAATGCTGAATATGAAGACTTCTTTAAACTTATTAGCTTGGGATATAAGCCATTGGGTAGAATGGGTTAAAAGACGTACCCTTTCGAGGCTATGGATGCCTGCAGGCAGGAGGGCTCCGTCTATGGCATACTTGGATTCCGAATCTTAAATTGTTATATACAAAAATCTATAAGAATCCAAGGTCATCCCACACTCGTGAAGAGGTTCCAATGCAGCTTACCCATTAATAAATTGAGAAGTTCTAAATATTCGTGTTTTATCTTATCTTGGGACTAGAACGGTAGGATGTATGGTTAAAAGTCAACCCTTTCGAGGCTATGGACGCCTTCAGGTAGGAGGGTCATGACTATAGTATTGGGATCATATCTTTAAAAACTGGTCAAATATCAAAATTGTATTGTATTTCCCAGAATTAATTTCTTTTGGAGTCTTATGTTTTCTGAAAAAACTTAAAATTTGTATCATTTTTGAAGGTAATCTCTGGATAATGATAAAAGAATTGAATTTGGTATTAGTTTTAAGTCTAGTCTTATCACAAGGCACAGTTCTTTTATCTTCACGAAAATGTTAATCTGAGTTAAAGAAAAATTTTCTTATCTTGCTACAGACACAAGTCAGATTTCATGTTTTCACAGAGATAACTGTTTCGCCCAGTCAGTCGCCATCTGTTGTGCCCCTACCCAACAGCCTTTAAAAAAAACATTATTTCATCAAATAAAAATGTATTTTATTTTTTATGAAATGTTTGAATTTCATATGGAAAAACTAAAGAATTAACAGCTATTGAAATGGTAACATTCCAGAAGCTATTGAAACATGAAATTCAATGTTTTTAAAGAAACCTTTGTGAACTATGGATTAGTTGACAAAATCACTATTTTGAAATTATTATTTTGAGTGGATAAGTGTCAATAATTGGTCATAACTTAGTAGTGATTTATTATCCAATCATTTATTATTCGACTATGTGGTTTTGTTTTGAAATTGGAAGGCTGATTATTGTATTGATGACACCTTATAAATGGGTAATTTTGATTCAATTATTCAACTTGGCAATTCTGATTCATTTAACGATGGATATTGAAAGATAAAACCATGCATTCAATTTAAGCGTTTGGAAAATATTTTACTAAGCCTATCTTATTATTTTTGCTATATTATTAAAAGTGTTGAATAAGTAAAGATCAAATAAGTATATTTATAATTAATAGACTTTATTTATTTTTTATTATTTATAAAAGATAAATAAATCTTTTAATTATTTTGTATAAATATAATAAATAAAGTTCTTTGATCTTTTAAATGTTTACTTAGAAAATTAGGTATAATTAACACTTTATTTTAATTTTATCATATTTGCAAAAACACCAGGAATTAATGTGAATTTTATAAAGGCTTAGAAATGAGCATACTTTTCTTTTTATTGAAGATTATTGTCTAATTTATCCACCAGTTATTCATAATGGCACGTGGTTATTAATGAAGATTGAAGGAGCTATTAATTCAATGAAAATGTTTGTGAATTTTGTTTTATCCACAACGGGATCCTCATATTAAACCAGCTATATGTTCTCCGATATTGTAGAGATTTGAGAGATGCCAGCCGAATCTATGGATTATTATATTGCTAATAATGATAAAACAAATTTCTTGTAGATGCTGAAATGTTTTAATTGCACATATTGAAACAAATCGCAGATTTTGAAAACACCAAAAGAGCTGGAAAAATCATTGGTTAAGCTATTTATTTTCTCATGATTGAATTTTGTTTACACTTCTTTCGTTTATTAGGTTTTTTGTTTTTCACGTGCAGATGCTAAGGAGATTGTTTTGATTCTGGAAATTGCCAGGAGACGAATTTTATTCTCTGTCAGTTATTAAAAACGCGTTTTCAAATAATAGGCATTTTTCCAAGCCACGTTGTGAACAAATGGAGACAGATCTAAAAAATCCGTGACATGGGTTTTTCTCAGAACGGACCCATTTAGTTGTACTCATGAGGATTTTTCCAAAAAGTGATGGATTCTGGGATATTTCGGGGGTTTTCTGGACGCGATTTTTGCAGTTGCGGCCGGCAAAATTTCACCTGTGTAAAACCTAATTTGGATTCTGTTTTTGGTTATTTAAGCAGACTGGAATTTGCTGGAATGGAAGGTGAATGTGGGGGCTGCCAAAGCTGAAGATATTTCTCTCTTGTAAGCTCAGAAAACACTGCTGCCTGAGGTCGATAGTTGATAGAGAGGAGACAACAAGACTGTGGTTTGATTTATCTGCAATTTTAGAGAGCTATCTGTCTTGAACTACGATATATTGAACTGGTGATATTTTTAATATATGTTTACAGTTTGTATACTTGGCATATAGTTTTGATATCTATCAGTCTTGTCATTTCTTTTCTATTTCATCTATGTTTGTTATAATTCTCTAAAGAATTTTGCAAATATACATGTCTTGTACGATTATCGATTTTTAATGTTTTTGATCTTGCTGATATGTCATGTTGTTTAATTAATGATCGATATCATTGTTTATATAATATGTAATGATTACTGCATGGTTTTGTTAATGTTTAAATTTCTTTAAATATTATCAAGTGTATTCATGCAGTATTCTTATCAGCATAGTTCGATTCCAGGTTTAATATTATTTTCACTCTTGATAAGGATAAGATCGAAAATAGATTAATATGCTGTTTATTTTAAATTATTTTATTGAAAACAGCCATTGAATTACATTAAGGTTCTTTCCTGATTTTTTTGTAATTAATGTATATTTGTTAATAATACAATTTTGTAATTATTTTAACATGTTAATATTTAATTAATTTTGTGATTATTATATTATAAGTTAAGATTAATTGCATAGATTTAGTTCATAGACTAATTTAATTATATTAATAATTCATTAGTAAGTAGATTAACTAGTTTAATTTGTACATTCGTAGGTATTTATTAGATTTAATTAACCAAAGCAATAGCTTTATTTTATCTTTTAGACTTAGTTTAGTTAGACTTTCAGGCTAACAGAGCCTTTAAACCTGTCGGAAACAACCATCCCAAATAGCTTGGAGCCTGTTTTAAGGATCCCGGTCTGGGTTGTCTTCCCCGTTGCGTGCATAGTCACTTATGCCCGTCAACACCCCAGAGACTCCATTTCAGCCCACATATTCCTTGCGGGTAGCCGTATAGGTTTTGTTTTGGACATACTCCAAGTACTCTCGGGTATATCTGGAGTCCCCCTTTTAACCTAATTTAATTAATTCATACTTCAATTTTAACTTAAAACATACCAAGATGCAATTACAAAACATTCACTCCAAACACATGCAAGCACATTGATCTCTTTGATTTGACTCCATTATTAAGGCACTGGTCATTTTTGCTTCATATATATATTGTTTATCAGCTTTGTGCTTTCGTGTGTTATTTTCGTATCTTGTCATCTTCAATGGTTTATAGTTAAAATTTTTGAACTCCTAAGTCACTGATTCAGTTTAACATCACCACACTAAGAAATCATCTTTAGTAACTTAATAGGGTCTACCCCCCTTGGCTCCGTTAGGAGTTGAGCCTAAACGGAGGAGTCAAGAACAAGGTGACAGCCTTGACTCGAGACTTGCCCCCAAGGACATATCGAGTGGCTTGAATATTTCTGTCACGTGATCCAGGTGTGTGAAAAGATGGCAACATGTACCACGAGCATGGGTTCGACTCTTTCAATGGCTAGTTAGAGCCGTAGTGTTATATCATGATCAGAACCCCTGTCCTTCTCAAGATTAGAGACTTGAGTGTGTTCATTTTTTGTATGACCGTGTATTATATTTTGGTGGCTCAGAAGCCCCAATTTTGTATATGACACTTATGTATTATGAAGTCACTTTTTGGATATTAATGAAAAACTTTTATGATGATTGATTTTATTTATATTTACATGTGTGTAAAACGTATGTTTGTGATATGCTTATGGTCTATGAAACAAATGCCAATCTAAAACATAGTTAGCATATGAGTCAGCAACTTGATTAAAACTCTTGGAACATGAATGCATGTTATATTCTCAAATTGTCGTTCTAGAAATCTAACATGTAACAATATTCATAATAATGTTAGATCCCTAATACAATACATGCCATTAAGCTCTGAAACTACTAACTGCGAATCAAGACGTACCTCAAGAGAATGAATACTATGTGAAATGGCATCATGCAATAACTTAATAACGACACTATATTCAGCAACATTGTTCGAAGAAGGTTGTAAACATACGCCTCCTAAAGACAATACTTGACCCGTAGGAGCATAAATCACCCAAGCAGCCGAAGCTAATTTTTTACTGTGATGACTAGCACCATCAGAAAATCCTATGTAACTGGAAGACTCCATCGACATCTGCCATAAGAAACAAAATCTAATCAACAAACCCGATCACCATAAGAAAACGTAACTATGCAATGCAAAAATTGTACAATAATATACAACAATCAGCCTTGGTTGAAGATCATGCATAGTATTTGTTGAGATAGAGCCCATTTCTAGGCTCCGCCAAGGCTTTCCCTTCATAATCAACTAGCTCATAAGCGCCTTTCTCTAAGACTTGTTTAACCACGTAAGGACCATGGAACATGGGATTAAATTTCCCTGCCCCCAAGGGTTCCTTAGCTTGATCCCATAAAAGGACCAAGTCACCTTCATTAAATATCCTTGGATGAACTGACTTATCATACTAGACCTCGACGCAACGCTTGTTAACCTCTAGAGCCACTAAGGAATCTTAACGCTACTCATCAAGCTGCTCTAACTAGACCAAATGTTCTTCCAATGCGGAAGTGTCCGGTAAAATATCTACAACTAGCTTCAGAGAAGGGATTTCACATTCAACTGGTAAAAATGACTCCACCCTATGCACCAGCTGATATGGAGAGAAACCGGTGGCATTAACCACAGTTCTATAGGCCCACAAAGTAGGATACAACATAATATGCCAATTGGTCTTGCTTCATGTGATGGTTCACTAGAGAATAGACTTAAGTGATTTATTCACTGCTTCAACTTGTCCATTCGCCTTAGGGTAATAAGAAGATGAATGTTCTTGCTTATACCCTAACTTGGAAGCCAAATCTTCCATCATTTTAATCTAAAAGTTCCTACCATGTTTAGTGACAGGCTCTTTCAAAATGCCAAACCGAGTGATAATCTTGTTAAACACAAAATGCACCATTGTCTCACTGTCGAATTTAATTGTCGGCATCGCCTCTGCCCATTTCATGAAATAATCGACAGCCACTATAATGTGATGATGCCTCCATGTAGGTCTTCTTCAGTGCTTATATATGACACCAAGTCATAATGGCCCACCTAGCACTTACATCTAACCATGAGAGGAACACATCCAACACCATGTCAAAAAGGCATGCCCAACACTCACATCTGATCATGTAGGAACCAATCCTATAATCACATCAGAAAGTCCCAACACTCACATTGACCAGCATGATAGGAAACAACTACTATCATATGTGAAAAGGCTCAGTACTTACAACCACCAGCATAATAGGACACAACTACTGTCATCTGTGGAAAGGAACAACACTCGCATCCACCAGCATGATAGGACACACCTACTATCATCTATGGAAATGCTCAGCACTTACAATCACCAGCATGGTAGGACACACCTACTACCATCTATGAAAAGGCACAGCACTTACAATCACCAGCATGGTAGGACACACCTACTACCATCTGTGAAAAGGCACAGCACTTACATCTAACCATGGAAGGAACTTAATCCTCTAACCATGTCAGAAGGGCACTTAGTCCCAGACTGAGGGTTCCTACTAATTGACCAGGTGCCTCCATTCTCCCAAAGAATGGAAACAACCCTTATATCTGATCAAGTGGGAACACATCCCTCAATCACATCAGAATGGCCATGCACTCATATCTGATCATGTGAGGACACATCCCATAGTCATACCAGAATGGCCCTCATTCCCAGACTGAGCTTTCCTAGTAACTGACAAGGTACCTCCATTCAAAGAATGGAAACAACACTTATATCTGATCAAGTAGGAATACATCCCTCAATCACATCAGAATGGACATGCACTCACATCTAATCATGTAAGACTACATCTTACAGTCATATCTGAAAGGCCCTCAGTTCTAGACCGAGTATTCCTGGTAACTGACTAGGTGCCTCCATTTTAAGAATGGCAATAGCCCTTACATCTGATCATGTAGGAACCAATCCTACAGTCATATTAGAATGGCTCAGCACTCATATCTGACATGGAAGGAACCAATCCTCTCACCATGATAGAATGGCTCAGCCCTTACATCTGACTATGGAAGGAACCAATCCTCTCACCATGTCAGAATGGCTGATGGACTCATCACTTCCCCTTGGAAGGAACCTCGATCTAGAGAACACCAAGCTTCTCCCTGAAGTACTCAAACTTCACTCTGGTTAATGGCTTTGTCAACACATCAGCTATCTTTTCATCCATTGCAACATACTGGAGCTTCACTGCTCCTCACTGCACCATATCCCTTTTATAGTGATACTTGATCTCAATATGCTTCGACTTGTCATGGAACACTGAGTTCTTTGACAAATTCGCACAACTTTGGTTGTCACAATATATATAAGTAGCATCTAACTGGAGATCCAATAAATCAGACAATAGCTTCCTCATCCATATTGCCTCACAACTATCTAAACAAGCTGTGACATACTCTGCGTCAGCTGTACTCAGTTCCATACAGGATTGCTTTCTGCTAAACCAAGAGATCACACCTGATCCCATACTAAAACAACACCCTAAAGTGCTCTTCCTATCGATGGAACTGCCTACCCAATCTGAATCAACATAACCTTCCAAGTTAATATTTTGATTCACCTCATACTTGAGCCCATAATCAACTGTACCCCTTCGGTACCTCAGAATATGCTTTGCAGCAATCAAGTGAACATGTATCAATGTGTTCACAACAAAGCAAATATCTGGTCTTATATCTACCAGGTACATCAAGAAACAAATCATCTGACGATATATCGTAGCATCAACCGTCTCTAATGAAGCATCACTCAGTAGCTTCATGTTCGATGCCATAGGTGTGGTCATGGTCTTGCAGTCCATCATCCTGAACCTATTCAAGATCTCTATTGCATACTTCCCTTGTCCAAAGAATATTCCATCCGCATTCTGCCACACCTCCATGCCTAGAAAATAGTGCATCGACACATAACAGGAACATCATTGGTCTTTCACCTTCAACCTTGAAGAAAAGGTTGTGTTATCACTCTAGGAAACTCCTCTAGGTTGTAGCTCAAGGATTCCTGGTAACTTAGAATGTTTTTAGGGTTTTCTAATATGGATCAAGTAAGGTGACCTATATAACCTTCCACTCTCAAGACATGCATGAAGCTCACTCAATTACAAGGCTTTTAGTTACAACTTGTTTAGTAGTTTAACAATAAGGTGCAGGGACAGAGAACTCTTCAAGCTGGTAGACTTACATACAAAATAGATGCATATAAATGGCTAAATCCTGATAAGGATGGTACTTATAAATAAAATCACATTAATCACACCAATTGATGACAACTATTAGTTATTAATCAACTTGAAAATAACCTAAATACACATTCAGGCATAAGTACAATAAAGATAGAGATAATGGCTGAACAAATCATAACAAAAGAGCTTATGTTCCAGAATGAACAAGATGAAAAGGTGACAATAGTATAGGCTTATAAATCCCTGAAGTCAAACCTTTTTTATAAAAATAGTCTTAGGCTTTATAGCCTTTTACAAAATATACAGATCCTAAAACCTAGATCTATTTTTGTACAAAATTAAACAAAGTAACAGTTTTTTGCAAATTAGGGTCTGAAACCCTACCTAACTACTTGTCTAACTACAATGAAGATTTAGTTCATTGACTAAATATTTAATAACTGAAGCAATGCTGGTGATCACTGCTGCTGGTCCTCTTCCAATTAGACCACTAATTTCTCTTTAACAGCTAGGGTTGGTGTCCTTTGGTGTGGTTCTGTCATAGTGGATCTCAAACAGACCTTTTCTGATGTGTCCCTCAACGCCTTCTATATTTAGATCATGTCCATGAACCATCTGTTCTTGCCCAAAACTGGTTATGTCTGCCAAAACTTGCTTTTAATCCTCTGTCCACTTTCGGTGGTTAAACGGCCAGTCTATCGGACCCGTTAGCTACTGAAAGTGGCTCTTTCGGTGGCTAATGAATTGTTCCATCATCCTCCTAAGCCACTAAAAGCCCTGTTTTACAAAACTTATTAGGTTTTCATCAAAAATGTCTTTTCAGGCATGTTGGATCAGCTTTCCTCTTCTACAGGATTTGTGCTAGGGGTGTTAATAGCGCCTTGGCTAGCTTTAGGAGACTCGAGACTGATGGCTACTTCAGCTAGGGATGATAAGGTGAGGTGGCTGCTAGGGTTTTCTTTGGCTTCCTTCAGCTGTAGCCTTTGGAGCCTCACCATCCTGTATAACCTGATATTCTCCTTAGGTATATTTTGTTCATCCTTTTCAAGAAGATGTATCTATCTCTCTGCTCCAGGTAGGACTTGTGCAATAACTTCTTTCTCCTAGTCAATGTCTCATTGTTTCTCTTTAGTTCTCTTTCCAAGACCTCCATTTCATAAACCTACCTCAATAGCAGATTGATCTTTTGACTTCTAGGCCTGCTGGAGGAATCCATTTTTGCTGGTTCTTCTTGCTCCTATGGTGTGGGGGATGGAAATTCTTCAGATAATGGTACAATTTGTAGAGCTAGGGATGCATCCTCTTCTTGTTCTTCCTCAGAATCTGAATAGGGTAGATTTAAGACATTTTCCTAGTGTTCTTCTACCTCCTGACCTTTCTCATTGAAGTCCAAATTCCTTTTTTCCTTCTTGGTCTTGGAAGAGGAGGGAGGTTGTTTTGTTGTTGCTGCTGGGGAAATGGCCCTCCTCCTTCTTGTCCCACTCCTTGGGGTGTTGGATTTTTTGGCAGGAGACTTCCCTTTCTCCTCTAGCTGAAGGCCTATCTCAAATCCATTCTAAAACATAAAATAAGGCCAAGCCATGTTTCTTCTCTTCAACAACTCATGGACCTATAGCTTGATAAGGCCATGGTGGGATAGCCTGCCAGCAATCTTGGGTGGCTGGGCTTTCACTTGATGTTCCATCTTCCCTAGACTTCTGTATAAATAAAAGGGCAGATTGAGAGGGTTTTTACCTGTGAAGTGGTTCATGAGCTTGAAATGGTAGATCATCTCTCTATTATATCTCCCTTCACAGGTTAAAAAGACCACAATGGCCTTCAGCAGTTGCTGCCAGGTCTCTTCCAACCATGATGATGGCACACTCTTCTTCCATATTATTCCTCTATGATCAGGTTTAAGGTATGACCTGAATTCTACCTCTTTTGGTATGGTGGTCCTGAACCATTTCTCTCCTATGGAAGGGAGTTCTGTCACCTCAGCTATTAGTGCTTCATCTATGAGAAACTCCTATTTTCCTATGATTTCTTTTGAACCATTGAATGACAGGGAAAAAGCTTTAGCCACCTGCTGATGGAAGCCTTGTATTTTTTCACAGAACTTGTAGCATCCCACCTCCTGGAAAAGTCTGTAGACCTCTAGATGGGCCTCTAAAGAACTGATATCACCTAGCTCCTTCCTAAGAGTTGGTCCACTCTTCTTCATCCTGATGGGTGTATCTCCTTGGTACTTGCAAAACAGTTTTCAGACTTTGTATACAGTGTGCTTTAGCAGGCTTCTCTTTCAGAGCTAGTTTTTATGGTCGAAAAATGCTAATTTCGAAAATGAAATACGATGGAGTCCCATGGCACTGATTATGAGGTTTTTCTCTCATTTATGGAGGATGAGGTCACAAAAATGATGGCAGCAACTTGATCCTTTTGGTCTCTTTTCCCACATAACCGTAACCTACTTCAGCCAGAGCATTCGGTGGCTATTTGATGACCCTTTGGATAGGTGGAGGAAAACTAAAGGTTTGCAGTCAGATCAGTCTTTTGCCATTTGGATAACAACCCTTTTCACTCATTTCTCATGTTGTCATACATCTCCAGGTATTTTTGGTGAGTAATCATGCTCTCAAATGATCTTTTATCTTGCTGACGGGGTCAGATGTGACAGGTCCTAATTGTTTCCTTATTTTTCCCTTTCCATGGTTAAGATCCTCTGTGATTTTTTTAACTAGCCGTTGAAAAGCCGGCTTTTGGTGGCTAACGAAACGTTGTCTTTCTTGCTTAAGCCACTGGAACCTTTACCCCGTCGCTATGGTGAAATTTTGCTTTCGGTAGGTAACGAACTCGTTAGAAAACCTTTTTTACTACCGAAAACATGTTCTTTTGGTGGTTAATAAAATGCCCTAGCTTTCACCTAAACCACCGAAATGGTTTTTCACCCGATGCTTATCTTCCCACTTTCAGTGGTTATCATACGTGTTGCACTTTTCTCTAATATGCCGAAAGTGACCCTTTTCAGTGGCTATTGAGATGTTCCAAGGCTCGCCTAAGCCACTGAATGTACTTTTCCCAATGCTGCTTACTACTCCCTTTCGATGGTTAAAACCTTTTTGTCTCTCTCTCTAATTTGGTGAAAGTGCCCCTTTTTAGTGGCTAATGAGTTTTCTGTAGTCTCGCTTAAGCCACTGAAAGTGTTACTTTGACTCTGCTTGCTCAGACCGCTTTTGGTGATTCGTCTTTTCCCACGTTCAACTATTTAGCCACTGAAACATAGCTTTTCAGTGGCTAATGAGCTATAATAGTCCTCGTCTAAGCCACCGAAAGCTATAACTTGTAAAATTTTCATCCAAATAAAAAACAAAGGCTTTCAAATTGTTAGTGATACTCATATGTTTCATTACACAAGAATATTATTCCTACCTTCAAAATAAATTTATTTTGGGAGATAACAGGTTGGAATCCACTTTACTCTTAGTAAATCCTAGAGTCATCACTAATCTATCCACCCTGTCCTACCATGTCAAACCTCAGGATCTTCTGCAGTCACTCCCCCTGAAGTAGAGCACATACTCCCACTGTCTTTCGTACTCTATGCACTAAAACATTCTATACCAGAGTGACAAGTAGCTTCCTACACTACTAATATTCCATGTATCCATCTAGGATCATTGGATACCAAGATCCTCTATCTTGAAATTTTTCAAAAGTTCTTCTCGCACCCATCTGTGAGCTTTTCATCCTCTATAGGCTTTCATCTTCAGCCTGTAGCAAAGGTTAAGATCTTCATCAAGCTCCTCATGTATGTGTTATCCCATGGGTGTCTTCTGAGCTCGTACAAGGCCTTCTTTCATTTATACACATGATTCTTCCTATCATGTGACTTTACTTCCAGTGGATACAAATGTCTCTTCATAGTCTATGCCTTCTTTTCATGAGAATCCTCGTGCTACAAATATTTCCTTGTATCCCATAATGTTTCCATCTACTGCATGATGGAACTACGAACTTCCCTTCATGTATCGATACTGCATCCTAGACATAATTCTTCTTGAATTGGTCTTCCCTTTCTTCTTAGTTACTTCTTCATGGATGGAAGGTTCTACATCAGTGATGTCACTGCATTCGTCATATTATTCTTCATCTTTGAACTATCGTCAATTATTCTTCAGAACAAGTCTCATTCTTCTTTGCTTGTAGGTGATTATGTATGCGATATTTTCTACCAGTCAAATGCATTTGTATGGTTATAACCATTTCATAAGGCATATTCATAATGGAAAATTATCATGCATAAATATATGATCATGCAACTATTTTATCCAATACAACATTCATCCATATCTCACAGAAACTTTTCTAGATGCCTTTCATCTCCACCAGGACAACATTGAGATTGTGCACTAATCCAATATGTCAGCAAAGAGGTTTCATTCTAGATAAGTAGCAATGGAGAGTTGTATAGCACCATGAGCTACTTACCCATCACATGCCTATTAGTAGTATACTATCATTAATGCAAACATTCTATCATGCATAATACATCAACTAAATATAAACAAATGCATAACAAAACAATATCATGAAATGACAATTGAATACTTATCTTTATTTGTTTCATTGGTGGACTCCTTGAGCCTTTGGCTTCATCATCTTCTTCATTCATAATAGCATCTTTTCTTATCCCAATGCTGAGATGGATACTAAGGTTCTTCAAGAATTGAGTTCTTCATATTCCTCATCGCTTGAGGGATATTATTTGGATGGTGAGAGCTTGATCTTCAATTGCTCCCATCTTCTCTTCTCTTCTTACGAGTCGAGCTTCTTCTTCTTCCCAGAGTCTGCTGAAAGTAATCACTTCCTTTTGGCACACATTCCTTGAATGAATGAATCCCATGATCCTAGGAGACCATTCAAGGTGGATATTATCACTTCTGAATTCTTCACTTCTTCTTTTACCACTTCAATTTGTTCTTTGATTTGAAAGACCCTTGTAAAGTATGATTGTATGGTCTCTACATTCTGGATCTTCACATTCTTCAACTGGTTTCTCAAAGTAATATTCTGATTTATGTTCTTCCCTTCAAATATCTTCGTCAAGGAATCAAACATCTTCGGTGCCTTTAGGGATGACACTTGTGGTATAAGGTGATCCATGATTGAATCAGCAATGATCTTCTTGGCCTTGACCAAGTTCTTCTGGTGTAAGGATTTTAGCCTCATCTCCCTCTGGAACTGGAACCTCTCTAGTCATGTAGGTGTCCAATTCATTTTCTTCAGAGAGATCAAATACTTCCATGCTTGGAAGTTTTCAACTTCACCAAGATTATCATCAACCTGATGTGATAGATCACTTTCAAATGAGAACCTCAAATGTAAATAGCAAAAGATTAGATCTTATCGATTTGAGGCGTCCGTCCTGGTTCCGGAGTTGGCTAATCTAGGGATTGTCAGAGAAACCCTAATTTCCAAAACCTGGAATCTTTTATATCTAATTGGATAGAAATATATATCTCTTCAAGTTGAGCTATCCAATGTACTCCTTTTCTGAAAACAGTGGAGGGAAGCTCCCGGAACAGGAAGCCCTAGTTTTCCAATTTCTTCTACAGAAATTCCTATTACTGTTTATGTAGTATATATGAAATTACTACTCCTCTATGTCTGAAACTTCATACTGTTGTAGCCTCACATTTCCTTTTTCCATCACCATAGGTTTAATCAGAATTGGTTTCCCCAATTGGGACTTATGATCATTTTCCCAAGGTGACCTGTTACAAGACTGTTCAACATAGCAAAGTTGTATATACTTCCACGTGTCACTGTTTCATATTCTGGGTCTGAAACATATACCAAAAAAAGTACTGTCTGTGCCCCTTCTAAAATAGCTTCATAAATTTCATTTGGACCTGTGTAGCCGAAGATATAGTAATTCTCCCTAGGTGTCTTGTTTAGGGATGAATCTGGGAAGAGGCTAGAACCCTAACTTGGAGGGATCATATCTCTTAGAATATAGTGAATCTGATGCTAAATTGTGAAAAAAATGTAAACAAATATTTTATCTTCGGCCTGTGAAAGTTTCAGCTCCTGATCTTTCTCTAATCCTGAGATATAGTGAATGTACCAAAACTTATCAGTTTTAGTATTTAGGGTTTTTCCATCTCGGGGTCAAACTAGGGTTTGACTTTCCTGGAGTTTCACCCAACCAAAAATATTGAACCAAGTCTGTAAGCTTTGATTTTGATGAGGAGAGTGATCCTATGCTAGGCTCACTCAAAAATTCCTCTTCTATAAGAAGCCCTAATTTCCCACACCAAAAACTAAAAATGTCCGGAATCGAATTTCGCTTCGACAGAAATATGCGTCCTTGAATGGAGAGTCATCCTAGCATACTTTTGCTGATGGATTATGGAGAGATACCCAAAAAATTAAGAATCCCTAGCTTATATAGATGCACAATGTCTTCTTCTCAGGTTAGCTCTAATACCATATTAGATTTTTATCATTCAAGCTAGCATTATGATCTTAGGATCTGTAACTGAGAGAATAACATGCACATCAATAAAACACAAGAGACAAGAGACACAAAGAATTTTCCTCAGGGAAACCATAAAGGAGAAAACCCCACAACTTCCTTAGACATAGAATCAGCACCAAAAGTAAAACCTGGAAACATAAAAATGATCTCCCGACAGCAGTAGTCTCTCTCTCTGAGCCTAGCAACTTATCTCTCACTCATGCGCCCCAATGAGTGAGTGTGTGTGAGATAAATAGAGAGGCTCACTCTCTATTTATATTCTTTCGTTCACTTGAAACCCACTCCAACATGTTGGCCTCACTTAACAATTACTTACTAGATCCGACTTCTCTAGGAGTGTCTAATAACCCTAGTGCCCCACAACTTGTGGGGACTTTGCCTCCTCTGACCAACAAGGAGGGTTATCCTTAACACAATGGTGGGGACTATTGCCCCAAATTACAATGAATCACCTAGGGTCGAATTCTCTAGGATAGTATAATAACCCTAGGGCCCCACAATTGTGGTTACTTTAAACCTTGACCAATAGGAGGGTTATCCATAACGACTTGACATGACTTGTTTACATTATAGAACCTCCCAATAGGAACATCGAGGCATGACATGACTCAAATACATTATAGACACATCCCAGAATAAACATCGGGGTACAATACATAAGATATATGGATGAAAACATTCCAAAGTTACAAATACATCAACACAAACGACTCCTGGGCTCGCTCATCCCAGTAAAAACTTGAGTGTCCTTCTTCAAAAGACGCATAAAGCCTTTAGTCAAATTGGCAAAATTAACCACGAATCTCCACAAGAAGTTTTCCATGCCTTGCAAACAATGAAGATGTCTAATATTATGCAAGGGAGACAATTGAAGTATTTCATCAACCTTTAAGGGATCGACTCTTATACCCTCCTTGGATGCGATGAATCCTAGCAAGCAACAAACAGTCATGCAAAAGATGCACTTATGAGGATTTAAACAAACCTAGTAATTACGACATATTTTGAATACTAATCTCAAATGATATGGACGACACACTCTCAAACGAGAGTGAGTAGCAAGATCATCCAAATATACTTCGATAATAGTTTTGAGATCGTGAAAAATTAAGGTCATAGCCCGCTAAAATGTAGCTCCGACGTTTTTAAGGCCGAAAGGAATATTTCAATATGCAAAAGTACCCCAAGGGCAGATAAATGAGGTCTTATGTTGATCCTTGGGATTAATATGAACCTTATTATATCTGGAAAAACCATCCATAAAGGAAAATACCTCACTCCCAGCACACTCATCCAAAATATGATCAATAAATGGTGTGGGGAAATTATCCTTAGGACATGCATGATTTAGGTCACGAAAATCAGTGCATATACGGATTGCTCCTTGCTTATTATATACCAGAACTGGATTTGAAACCCACTCCATCAAGGGAACGGGATAGATAAAACCATATTTCAAAAGTTTTTCTATCTCAGCCTTAATGGCAGGTGCTTTTCTAGGATTCACCACACGCAAACATTATCGAACCGGCTTCACATTTGGATAGGTTTTGATCTCATGTTCAACAATACGAGGGTCGATACCTGGAATTTCATCATATGACCATGTAAATATTTCATGAAACTCTTTAAACAACGTGGTATACTCCTTAATCTCATCAGGGGAACAATCCACCCCAATGTAGACATTCTCAGCTTTGCCAGGATTGCGAGAAATATTGATAGGAATAGTTGGTGATACATTAGCCATGTTTCCATCAGCCATTAGACTAGGAGAGATCAATGGAACCATGGGGCTGCCAATATTCTCACTAAGAATCTCCCTAAATTCATCACACGATCAAGCTTAGGAAGAAAATATGATCGATGATGCAATTCCTCCCAAGGTTGCTCAACTCCCAACATGGCCTCAAGGATAGCTTCATCCAATGGAAAAACATCATCGAGGAAATCATGTGAGTGAAATGACTCTACTGCCCATGTCAGTAGCACATATGGTTCCTCCTCCTCTGTCTGTGAAGAGGAAGGACTAGACTCTGCAACCTGATCAATATTTTCTTGATAAGCCACCATTGTTGCAGGAAATGGCACATCAATATTAGTGGGCACACTCGAAGTACTCAACGAAGGAAGAATCCAAGGATATTCCATATGGGTAGTGCAAAAATACACCGAATTCAACAAGGATGAAGCCCCACCAAAACTAGACCCCATCATAAAAATGGGTGCAGGACAATTAAAGGTTCCCATAAGAGAAGGATACATATCAACACCCACACTCCTAGTTGTCGGTTGAGAATGATTGATAATCGAGATAGAAGCACCCGATGATGCATTGACACTTGGATTTTGGAATGACATTTGATTAATCGTAACAATATTCCCATTAAATGGAAAGCATATCACTCGAAAGAGGGAAGAAGCTTCGAATTGCATACTATACATCCAATTCCGACCCAACAAAAGATTGTAGTCAAGTGGCACATCAACCACCTCAACCTCGATCATGACGGTCTTCCCTCCCAATTGGAATTTTAAGGAAGGAAGAATTCCATGCAGCTGAAACGATCTACCATCAAAAGTGTCATGTCCCCATGCCTCCAACCGGTAAAGAGAACGCAACTCAAAGCTTGAACACCCGGGCTAGGTGCCCCATGAACATGTACAGGCTTAAAATTCATAAACAGAATGCTTAAACATACACACATGAACATTTATCATGCACAGATGCAATCATCTATCATACACAGTGGAAACCAACAGCATTCATACATGCATGTATTCAACATGTTCATTTCATTTTAATTAACAGTAAATATAGAATTGCAGAGGTAAAATACTCAAGATGACTTATATTATGAAGAACTCCTTCCGCAACCAGCTACGTCGCTGCAACGTCCACCCAACCATAGGCCAGCATGCTCCTTAATCTCTCAGCAGCGCTGCCACCCCTGAGCTGGACATGATTCTCCAAGGAATAAGGGAAAAAGTAGGCTCACACATAGCCAAGGATACACAAAACACAGCCAAGCCAACACAGTTGGGTTTATCAGGCCATTAGGGAGTTAGAGAAGGTAGATTGCTAAGCTAGTGAGCTCATTATAGAGCAAAGGACACCTACACTAGAACTAGCCTGACCTCTAAGACACCCATCCACACCCAACACAAGGAATTAGTCCCTTCTCTGCTACACAGTCCCTCAGGCCCTGCATTCCCTTCCAGTGCTATTCAGGGGTGATGGAGAAGAAGGCCAGCCCTCTAGCTCTGTCTGTGTGGTTCCAGCCACCAGGTTTATCAAGCAAAACTAAGCCAACATCCCTGCTCCTCCCACAGTCTGAAGACCAACAATTGCACGTATGTAATCAAGTCAACTGTCACAGCTTAAATAGGGAAAAAAAATTCTGAGTCATTATTGGCCCTATCGTGGCCAAAATGACTCTCAAGTGAATTTACAACAGCCCCTAGCATGTAAGGAAGACCATAACCAACACAACCAACAACGTGGAAAAAAAACACAGCCCGTATTGGGCAACAAAATCACCAAGAAAACATACACAGACCGAGTTGGGGAAGAAATTACAGTCTCCCAGCCTGTGGGTGAGCATGAGAAACAATGCAGAACCCAAAATCATCCCATGAGTACAGGATACGGCCACACTATTCACCAATCTGCAGAGGAAAACTGCTGCATAGTAAATCCAGCAAAATCTTGTGCGTGAAGACCAAAACGGGAAGGAATCCCTCTGTGTGAGAATGCACAGCAATGGAGAGGACGCGAATTTGCAGGAGAAAATCACATGGATAAAACCTAGGGAAATTCCTGTGCGTGAAAATAGTGAGCGGGAAAATGGGAAGTGCATGAAGGTGAACAGCTACCAGGAGGACGTGAATTTTTAGTGCATGGGTGCTCAGCAACTCGTGGAGAGGAGAAGAATGTCTGCGTGAGTGAAGAGTGCGTTTTTCCTTTCCATTCCGAAGTCAACTATGGGTGGAGTGTGCGTGGAGGCATGGACTGAGAGTCCTGCCACCCCACTCCCAAAATAATTAACTGCCATAACTTCCCTCAGCTACCAGTAGAAATTATTAATTGCAGGTGGTTGGGATAAAACAAAAGAATACGACACATGGGTTTTTCCCCCTTTTGGCTCAAGGTTTGACAAATCCCCCCCCCCACATCCTTATCCTTGGGAAAATCATGCCCCATTCAATTTAGTTGCGGTGACCTTAGCTGGTTGTGTTCATTTTAATTATAGATGCATATTTACATGATGACCAACATAATATATGCCGCATGCCCTGATATACCATCAGTGACAAATTTAATCTAAACATTAGCATAACCAATCAATGGTGGGGCCTTGGCCTTTAGCTCCACACCATGATCATTTACAATATACACATCATATACATCTAATGTAACGGGGTCAAAACCAGGACATTACAAAAAGCTTTCAACATAGTAGTAGATTGAGACAACTCGAGAGAACCTAAGCCCTTCCAATAAGACAAATACATCATGGAATCAGTAGCACCTTCATCAATGACAGTGCACTTAATGAAATTTTTAAGACACTCTACATGAATCAAAAGAGACACATAGTAAGGAAACTGGGGCTGTACTCCCATGGTTTCAAATTTGATCATGGTGGAAGAGTTATCATCACTGACCCCAAGAGCAGATAACAAATATTTCCTCTGCGGAGGACAACTATGAAGCACTTCTAACACGAACATCGCACAAGGATTCTGGACCAAATCCTCGACAAGTGAATAGTTCTGGGTGGCTCGGGCATTAGGATTGTGCCCCAAACAGTTTAAGACTCCCTTAGGAATGCGAGGTGGAGCTTCAAGTTTATCCATAGCCTTTTCAATTTGCAAAGGGCTCTTAGGTGGGAAAGGTTCTTTCCCAAGGTGTGGTTGTGATGAACCATAGTCTTTCATACAGCTCACAACCTTAGAAGCACTCATCATGTTAATGCATCCATGACTACTAGCGGCCTCCGGCGGGTTTTTATTTCCACCTGATGCACAATCATGATCAATGGTTCTTGAGTTCATATTTTGATTGTTGGTTAAAGGATTAGTTAACACAGTTGGGCCCTATGCTATGAACCTCAATGCATCTTCCATATGAGGGCACAAGTGAGTGAGATGGTCCTCCTTACACAATTTGCAAGGAAACTTCACCTTACATTTAGACTGCTTGTCCCCACTAGCATTGGTGTTCTTGTCATTATTATTAGCATTTTCGTTCTTGTTCCCACCCTTATGATTATTTTTTCCTTTTTTCTTATTCCTTTCAGGCTACTGGTTGCCTTTCAGGTTCGACGTTTACACAGAAAGTACATTCACCGATTGGGTAGGTTGAGACGAAGCCCTAGCTTGTCCTGATGTAGACTGGTTAATTGACAATTGGCTCACTTGATTCACAACCGAGTCCATAGGTTTGGTACTTGTACAGCCCACAATACCATCGATATGTTGTCTAGGATTGACCTTGGGGTCAAAATTGGATTTAGGAGCATTGGATATAATCTCATACAAAATTTTGGATTGAGCATAAATCAAATCCAACTCTTGTACCCTACAAATAGCCTGTTCCTTACTCTGAATTGCAGATGTTGAAACATCCTTCACTATGTAGGGTAATAAATATTTGAGGAACCACTCAAGAAGAAACTCTGATGGTATAAAAGCTTTGATTAACCATTTCTGTCTATGCCACTCTTGAATATGATCCAAAATGTGTGTGGCTTTATCTTACCAGAAGGTTGATAAGAGTTCGGTACGGACGTCGTAACGTATGGGTAGCTACAAGTGATTAAGGAAAGTCAGCGCAAGATCATCAAACGTAACATAATCCCCCCCAGTAAATTTATATACCATTTCACTACAGGACCCGTTAGGGTGCGTTGAAATAACCTCAAACGAATGGAATCATCATGTAAGGAATTGGAAGAGCACCAAACGTGGAAAGTGGTGACATGTTCACCAGGATCTTCACCAGCCTTACCTTTGAAATTGGGAATGTCCGAAGGAATCTTGTTAGGGACAGTCGACCATGACGGGTTATGAGACATAGGATCGTTCATCAATCTCGTCAAGTCAGGAAAGTTCAAAGTTGCAAGGAAAGGGAGTCTAGGTTGAGCTGGTCGATTCCATGCTCCTCGATATTTTTGATCATGCAACCTACAAAATAACCTCAGCAAATACCCCCTCAATAACCTAGGTAAGGCAACTAAGGTAACCTCGATATAATCAATGCTCAGGAAGACAATCACAGGAGGGATTGACCATATGGGTAGGGTAACAAATCCCGAAACTCTTAAAAGATCCCCCAGATATGAATATAATCCTGGAAATATCTCCAATGCTACTCGGTTACAACCAACGGTCATCCCAATCAGAACCTCCCACACTACCTCATGCTTAAATCCCTTTTAAGAGGAGGATACTGAGAACACTAATTATATAAATGATTTCACACTCTCACCTGGACAGACACCTAAATGTTTTGTTTAGTGGTCTTGGAGAATTGACTCACAATGAACTATTCCAAGACCCTAAAGCCTAGTCTTGTTGGTGCACCCTAAAAAAGAAAAGAGTGTAATTCATTTTATTATGCATTGATTTTAATTGGCTTTATTAATCAAAGGGTAAATGGTCGTGCAACTAATGATGTTATGAGGCAACAAGAAGTAAAATGCACACCTAACAATCAATGCAAATGCACTGTGTCGAATGAAAAACAGGGTATGCTACTATGTGAAGTGCAAAAATTTTCCTTCAAATGTATATGCAATCATTTCCTATATGAAAATCTGTCTAATATTCACCAAGAAAACCTAATGCAAGCACCATGCTCAATGCAAAATGTAAACAATGCATAACAATGCAAAAAAGCAAAATGTTTTTGTATTTTTGAATTAAATGAGATAAAAAGAAAAAGTATGACTCTACAACCCTCAGACTCTGCAAGCACTCACAAACAGAAACCAAGAAAAGAACCAAAATAAAAGAGATCTAATGCACTAATCCCAAAACAAAAAATAGAAAATGAAATGACAAGAACAATTTTCAAAAATTAACTGAAAAAGAGTCTCTGGTCAGAAATAGAGGGGAGATACAGACTCCAGAAGCAACAAAGAAGACTCAACAATCACCCAAACTCACCCAGCAACAATTAATCTTCCCAAAAAATAAAAAAATCATGGCATACGCGACTGTTCTCAGTAAACCTGTGTACATACACGGGTTTTCCAGGAAAACCTGCATGTATATGCGATTATGAAGGAAAAACCCACGTATAGGAAGAAAAAGATAGAAAAATAAGGTAAATGGACAAAATGATACAAAATTTACTTCTCCAATATACTACTGGGTAATCACGCCCCTAGACTCAACACAGAAACAGAAAAATCAGAGCAATAGAAGTACATTGAATGCCAAAAACCCCTAAACAAAAACAACTAGGAACCTCCCCAGTGTGGTCACCAATTCTGTTATGGAGAAAACTTCCTATGGATTGGGGTGTACCACAATAGACAAAGAAACTACAGAAATCAATCCCTTCCCCATATGCAAGATAAATATGACATCTAATACTAAAGGATCTCGAAACATACTTTATTCCGAACGGTTGTAGTAGATCCCCATTGAACTTTTTCCAATCCCGCTTGGGTTAGCAATTCACTTCTCAACAAAAATAAACAAGGCAAGCATGCTATATGATATAGTTTTAGGCCTACTCTAGAATATATAATCAATGATACATAAGCAATTAAACACATCCATGGATTCAATATTCATTTAAATGCACATCATTGGACAAGAAATGATATTTCTATTAAATAAATCAAAGATTACACAAGTGACAACCTCTGTCGGCACATCTGTGAACTGAAGAAACTGAGTCCTCCACCTGGACCTCCATCACCTCAATCCTCCATCTCTCGATAGCAAGCTCACAAGCTATGACAAGCTTGGGAAGAACACAAAGTGCTCCAAGGGACAAAGGGATGCGGACTCAAGTATAACCAAGCTATGGCAACAATGGACTATAGTTTTCTTGCTCTTCAATGTATCGAAAGGGTTCCTTATATAGTGATTCAATGGGGTAATGGAAGGTCAAATACGAGCGATCTCGAAGCATATGGAAGGCCAAGATACAAGTGAATCGGATCCACATCAAGGAAAACTCCAAAAACATTTGGCCTTTTTCACACATCCCGATGTACGCCGGTTTAGGGGTAATATCCACGTATATACACGAGAAAGGGATTAAAAGTCACGTACAACAAATAATGAGTGTTTTTAGGCATGATCTTGGAAACATCAAAGGTACAAAAACAGTCCATGGGTTCCAAAGAGTCTGTAGAGGAACAGGGAATGCCATAAAAGTGTGATCAACCATGTGTGGTAAAATCAGCTATAACAGTGAGGGTAGTATCTTGATGAGTTTCATAAAGCTTAATCAAATTTAAGAAACATTCTTTCTCTATGGTGGTGTCAGGCAGGAGTTCAATGATGCATTTAAGAGAGGGGACCTCAAATTCGATAGGTAAGGCTGCTTCTAGTCCATACACTAGTTGAAATGGTGTGAAATCAGTTGACATTTTTACACTGTCCCAATAAGTCCATAATGACGAAAATAACTTTAGGTTACAACTAGATTTAACCTGCCCTACCATTCGTTGAAGCATAGTTTTCAAATTTTTGGTAATTTCCTCAACTTGGCCATTGGCATAAGGGTAGTAAGGTGTCAAGTTATCATGATGAAAACCTTGTCTAACACTTAATTCTGACATCATATGGTTCCTAAGATGATAATCATGGTCCGTAACAATGGATTGAGGGACCCCAAACCTCATGATGTTGTGATTAAACAAAAACAAGGTGGCAATTTTTCCATCCTTATCATATGTAGGAATAGCCTCATCCCATTTAGTAAAATAACAAATGGCTACAATAATATAACCATCCCCCCCGGCTGAGGTAGGATTATAATGCATGGAATCAATACCCCATTTAGAAAAAGGAACTACAACAATGATGGGATGTAATGGACTAGGATAAGTGTGCTTTTTTTATTGAAAAAGTTGACAAGGAGGGCATGTTTTGACGACCTCGATGCAATATTTAAAGATGGAAGGCCAAAAATACCTAGCACGTAATATTTTCTAAGTTGTATCCATCCCATAAAAAATAGCACCGCATGCTTTAGAGTGGCAGTCATTTAACAAATGTTCAACTTCATCATGAGTTAAACAGCTCCACAAGATTGAAGTAATTCCATGATGATATAATGTATCATTTATGATAATATAATACTTAGTATCGTGACGGATACAATGATGTTCAGAACGAGAAACTTTAGGATGAAAATATTGCATTTGGATATACAAAATTGTATCCCCATACCAAGGGTCAGATGTACTAATGAGGAACACTGATTCATTGGGGAGTGAATCAATGGGATGGGATTCATCAGTAATATGGGGAAGATCACACATTACCTCAACAAAAACCAAATATTTTTTCGAACTAGATTTAGCAAACTCTAGGTCAAATTCCCACAAAATAACAATCTAGTGGGAATACTTCCCCCTATTAATTGACCAGTTAAAATACAACACATGGGATTGGGGTCTACAAAAATAATTATTGTGTAGAGAAAAATGTAATGATGGAACTTTTGGACTGCAATGATTATATCCAAATCTAACTTCTCAACATGTGAATATTGTGTTTCATAATCAAGAAGAGTCTCAATCAAGTAATACATCACATGTTCTTGGTTGTTTTTGTCTTCCTATACTAATACCATGACAATAGTAGTAATGGATGAAGCCACATAAAGGATATAATAGTTTTTATAAATAGGAGGTTACAATACAGGTTCATGCATAATGGCATGTTCGAGATTGTCAAAGGCATGTTGCGTAAGGTCATCCCAAACAAAAGGTGTTAGTTTTTAAACTAATCACATAAAACCATGTGTTTTCTTGACATAATTAAATACAAAAGGACGTAAGAAGTTTTCCCTCCCTTGCAAAATTTGAATTTCACTTATCTTGGTTGGTGGCGATAGGGCCAATATATCCTCTATGTTTAAAGGATCAATTCAGATGTCGTCTTTAAAAATAATGAATCCAAGAAATTGTCTACTCTCAACACAAAAAGCACATTTTTGTGGATTCAAATGAATGTTATAGTGACGACATATAAAAAAAATGGCTCTCAGATGGTTAACACCGCATTCTTAATGTTGTGAATGGATAGGAAAATCATCAAAATAAGGTTCCACTATATGTTTTATATCATGGAAAGCATAAGACATGGAACATTGAAATGTAGCTCTAGTTTTTTTGAGACCAAAAGGAAATTTTCAATAAGAAAAGGTTCTCCATGGTCATATAAAGGCCATTTTATATTCCATAAAATCCATCCATGAATGAAAATATGAAACTTCCAGCACGATTATCAATGATTTGATCGATATATGGAGTGGGATAGTTGTCCTTGGGACAAGCTCGTTTGATATCTTGAAAGCGATACAAACCTTAAATGTAAATTTATTTTTACTAATAAGATTAATATTAGAAACCCGTCTGTCAAAGGTATGAGATAAATGAACCCGTCTTTAAGACATTTTTAACCTCTTCCTTAATGGTCACATCTTTCTAAGAATTTATTTGATGAAGTTTTTTTCAGACTGGCTTGACCTCAGGGTATGTTTTAATTTCATGAACAATGACCGACAGATAAATACCTAGCATTTCTTCGTAACTCCATGCGAAAACATCACAAAATTCCTTGAATAATCCCGTATAAGTTTATTTTTCCAAAGGAGAACAATTATAGACCAAATGTATGTGTTCAATGATATTATGTTTCATCAATATGTTGAATGGAGTAGTTTTGGTAATGTTAATCAAATTTCCTTCAAACTCAACATTTTGTGTGAGTATAGGTGATTGAGAAGAAACAACAATATCAGATGAAATAAATGACTCAAAATTAGTTTCTACCAATTGGTAATTGGGAAGTAAATAAGATTGATGATGAGCATATTTCTAAGACAAATGATCTAAGGACATAATTTCCATGATAGATTCATCAGATGGAAGGGTTTGTAAAATATAGTACAGATATGGTTGAGGAGAATCTAACCATTATGGTAGATGGTAAAGGCCTGATGCTACTAAAAGGTGATCATTAGGGTTTCATTTAGATGGAATTGCATGATAAAAAAATTCAGATGGAATTAAGGATGTTGAATCATCAATATTTTCCCCCTTTTTAATAGATTGTTTATATCATTTGTATAGATCATGTTAATGGAAGAAACATGCGAAGGAGGAGTGGGAATTGTTAACAGAAAGAGACCCATGAGTGGAGAATATTTGCGAATTCCTACTCCCACATTTTTATATTGAGGCACAAAAGACCCTAAAAGTGGAACATTGTTCACAGAGTTGGAATTGATACAAGGAGAGAAAAAAATGAGTTGATCGATGGAAAAAATATTTCCTTGGAATGGGAACTGGACTAAACGAAAAACAAAATATGAAACTGCATGCCTAGAATAAAAACATTTCCTCCCCAATATAATATTATAATATATAGGTGCATCAACAACTTCAATCTGAATGGAAATAGATTACCCCCCGCCCTAACTCTATAGAAAGAGATGATATCAATCCATAAGGTTGGAATCCATGACTATCAAAGGCCTTCGAGGTGGTAGGATAATGGTTGACTTCAGGAGAACCAATGACTCTCCAACAAGAAAGAGACATGACAGAAGTACAGAAACCTTTATCCAAAACGGTACAATGGATCTTTTTCCCACTAAATTCAGTAGATATTTGAAAGGAAATTTGGTGAGAAAGTCTCGACTTAAATCTTCTAGTTTAAAAGTGACGATGTTAGAATTTTCCTTTTTGTCAGAGAAGTGTGGAGTACTTTGAGAGTGGACATAGAATAGGGTGCTTGAGATAAATCTTCAACAATGTTGTAATATTGAGTAACACACGCACTAGGATTAACAATATACTTTTGAATAGTACTCTTAGGTGAGTGTACTACTCTATTAGAAATAGGTTTTTCAATTTGAATATCATTAGTAGGAGGTGGAGTGGAAGGGGGAAGGTTTATCAGTAGAAACCCCTTCACTCTTTTTCTCTGGTGGTATGTCCTATCTTGGTGATTGAGTTGTCACGTGAACTGTTTCACTAGACATAGTGTTAAGTTATTCAATAGAAGAAGAAGATGGTCCATGTAAGGATTGAATATCAATGAATTGTTGTTGTGTAGGGAAAGGGTAAATTAATACTGTCAAAGTGGATGTATTTTCAAGAAATTTATTAATCTCTTCACAATGAGGACACTCTTTCATAAAATGATCACCTCCACATTTAAGGAAAGGAAAATTAGCCTTTCTCTAGGTTTTGAATCAACATTTGTATTTTTTTGTTTTGGTATTTTCTTACTGATTCGATGGCTTTTTTTTTCCCTTTTTCCTAGTTCTCGAGGATTTTGAAGATTGTACTACATTAACTTCAGTGGGAACTTTAGGAGTGGAAGTAATCTTGGGATTTGAAATAATATGGTTATATTATGAATTCCAAATACTTTTTTTTGTTTATTTAATGGTAGATTGTTGTTGTAAAGGAATGTTTCCTATGGCTAGGGTTTAAGAAGCCATCAACGTACTGGGGTTGAAAGGTGGATGCAAATGGTTCTGCAAGTAAATATAAGCAAGTTTCAGAGATTAGAATGGTTCATACCTTATCCAAATGAAGGTTGATCCAAGAAGCCCTTCAATCCTCTTCTTGCTCCTCTTCCTCCTCTTGCTCCAAGAGACCTGCAAAACAAATTATACCTTCCTCAAACCAACATGACCACATATAAAGAAATGATAATCAAATAAATATGAAACAATGATCTGATTAACATCGTCATATGATCATAAATAGATATTCAATCACACATTGAACAATAATTTGGGAAGAAGGACATCACATCTTTATTAATCTTGAAAACAAGTACAAGTATACCTTCTCTTCAAGTTCAGCACCTCACGAAACCTTGATCCGGTTCTACTGCTTCTCTTCTCCAAGGAAATCAGCCTCCAAGCTCTGAAACACAAGGAGAAATATTCTAGGGAAAAGGTGTGGGAAAAGAGAGCTCCAAATCCTCCAGCATAACAATGTAAAGATTCCAGTCCCCTCTCATGGACCTCCCTACCTCTATTTATATTCTTAATGAAGAGTTAGGGTCGAAGACAAAGTTGTTACAACTGAAGGAGTCAGTTGCATAACTACCCAAACTACCCAAATTACCCGAATTTCAAAATATATATTTTTTGACATTTTTTGGAGGCATACGTGGGTATTATATATAGACAGTCGCATACGTACGTGGGTTTCCTTAAGGGAACTCACATACACATCAAAAAGCTCATTTTTAGGGTATTTTGTGGCATTTTTAGACTTTGGTGTCTTTTGGAAAGTTTTAGATAACAAAAATACCTTTCCAACGATGTAGAGATTAGGTCAAAAAAAGTTACAGAAATCAAGATATGGGTCCTCCAAGTTAGGTATTTTTTCAGTGACTTTCATGAAGTTTTTACATGCGACAAAATCATGGGAAAGTGGTCATAGGAAAATATGTGTCATTTTGAGCTATAACAAATTCCCCCTGATGTATGAGGTTAGAGGAGAAGACAATAGCCGAAATGCATTATAAAGGAAACAACTGAGTATAAAGAAAACAGAAATCCAAGATCAAAAGGATTGAACAAAGGTACCTGAAAGAGAGATAGATGTCAAAAAAACTAATCTTTGGGACATATAAGTCCATATACAAAAAATCACCATAAAGATACAGGTGGATCCAACATATGTATAATTGATGAAACTATCATGGTTGCTCAATATGCAAAAAGGCACCTTATCAAATCTAAAGGAGTCATGGCCACAAATGAACAAGGTGGATCCATGCTCAACAATTGATCATAGCCATGAGAATACACGGCGGATCTATGTCTCATCAAAATGTCATATAAAGTGCAACAAGGTCTTGTGCAACTTGGGAAATAGCAAAACGACGATGCTACTGTCAGTCCAAGGTATTCAATCCAAACCACCCAAAAAAGGTATGAATCCTAACCATGCAAATAAAAGGAGTTGAGGTCGAACATGGAGGAAACCATTTGATTACCGGTCAATGATGAAAACCGTTAACAAACACGAGGGAAACCAATATTAATGAAAATGGTCCCCAAGGTACCTAGTACATTCTAATAAGTGTGAATACAAGGACTTGAAGTCAAACACTTGAAGAATCCATTGAGTAGGAGACATTAAGGTATTCACACTACCCAATAGCAAGGGAAATTGCCACTGATGACTACAATCCCCAAGGTGCTATCATAAAACTCTAAATCTCTTTCCTATAGCAAGATGTGTTGCAGTCGATAGGAAGAGATCTGTTGGAAGGAAGGAATTAAGGCATCCTTCATCATACAACATGAGGTAAGTCAATGGCTAATTGGATCTAGAATTGGTACTGAATTTCACGACAAAAAATGTTGAAGACATGATGTAATGAACTGATACCGTGCTGATACCAAGGAATGGCCGACACAAAAGGTCAAGGCAACTGTAGAATGGCCGACAAAGGTTTAATCCTTGAATAATGGTCATGACACAAAAGTGAATTAGGCATCTTTTGACACAAAATAACCAACGACACACATCTACAATGTAGGAAAAATTTATAGATTCCCCATATAATTGGAAAAGAGACCAACTGGAGGAGTAAGAAACTTTGAATCAGGATAAGGTTAAAATACTAGGACCCAACTATTGATAGACTCAAAACTAGTGCTTTGTTCAAGGAAACAAGACTTGCTACCATGATGTAAAATATATGTGAATGAACTTCCCTTCCCCTATTTATTGTAAAGGTTTAATGAGTCCAAGAAAGCAAACTTGGGACCATATTCATTTTTGGAAAGCTCGAAGAAAAGATAGAAGAATGCTTGATAAAGCACTGATTTGTGGATTTTATAATCCTGAACTAGTACATGCTCGATGGTGTTTTCATAGTTTAGAGAGTCTGAAAAATACAAAGAAGACTCCACGGGGGGAAGTTTCCTATGGCTAGGGTTTAAGAGGCCATCAACGTACCGGGGTTGAAATGTGGATGCAAATGGTTCTCCAAGTAAATATAAGCAAGTTTCAAATATTAGAATGGTTCATACCTTAGCCAAACAAAGGTTGATCCATGCAGCCATTCAATCCTCTTCTTGCTCCAAGAGACCTGCAAAATGAATTATACCTTCCTCAAACCAACATGACCACATATAAAGAAATGATAATCAAATAAACATGAAACAATGATCTGATTAACATCATCATATGATCATAAACAGAGATTCAATCACACATTGAACAATAATTTGGGAAGAAGAAGGACATCACATCTTTATTAATTTTGAAAACAAGTACAAGTACACTTTCTCTTCAAGTTTGGCACCTCACGAAACATTGATCTGGTTCTACTGCTTCTCTTCTCCAAAGAACTTAGCCTCCAAGCTTTGCAACACAAGGAAAAATATTCTAGGGAAAAGGTGTGGGAAAAGAGAGCTCCAAATCCTCCAGCATAACAATGCAAATATTCCATTCCCCTCTCATAGACCTCCCCACCTCTATTTATATTCTTAATGAAGAGTTAGGGTTGAAGACAAAGTAGTTACAACTGAAGGAGTCAGTTGCATAACTACCCAAACTACCCAAATTACCCAAATTTCAAAATATATATTTTTTGACATTTTTTGGAGTCGTACGCGGGTATTATATATAGACAGTCGCGTACGTACACGGGTTTCCTTAAGGAAACTCGCATACACATCAAAAAGCTCATTTTTAGGGTATTTCTAGGAATTTTCAGACTTTGGTGTCTTCTGGAAAGTTTTAGCTAACACAAATACCTTTCCAATGGTGTAGAGATTAGCTCAAACAATGTTACATAACTCAAGATATGGTTCCTTGAATTTAGGTGTTTTTTCAATGAATTTCATGAAGTGTCACCATGGAAGTGTCAACATGCGACGGAATCATGGAAAAGTGGTCACAGGTAGAGATGTGTCATTTTGAGCTATAACAACTTTGTTTGTACAAAACCTACAATTCCATTAGTGGGTGGCTCTGTAGAAGGATCTGAAGTAGGATGAGGAGAAGTTAGAATTAAATCATACAAAATTCTCGACTAAGAATCAACTAAGTCTAGGTAATGTGCAATACAAATCCTTCCATAGAGACATATCTAGCAATGGGTGTAAGAATATATTTAGTAAACCCATCAACTAACAATTGATTGGGAATAGGAGATTTGATTAGCCTACATCATCGTCTCCACTCATGAATGTGATCAGATATGTGAGTGGAAGTGGATTGGTGAATTGAAGTTAAAAGGTCTGTACCCATTTCATATCTAATTTGTAATTGAAAATGTGTAAGATATATCATTTCCAAAGAATTAAAATCACCAAAAGAATGTTGTGATAGTTCAATATACCATTTGTTAGTGGTCCTTGTAAGAGTTTGCTCCAAAAGCCTCAAATGTATGGAATCATCCATCAATGAGTTTGATGAACAAAAAAAATGGAAATTTATAACATGATTTTTGGGGTCCTCTCCTTATTTTCCATCGAATTTAGGTATATCAAGTGGTAATTTAGTCGGTGTAGACGTGATCATGCATAATGGGATCATCAATGAGTTTGGACAAGTGATGTAAGTCTAAGGTTTCTAGAAAGGGAAGTTTCCTATTTGACTGCAGGTAGTTATAGTATTGATAAGGTATGGGAATAGTAGTAGGGCCATAATCCAATTGTGGTTGAACACTATAGCCATACTAACTACCCACATACAACTATTAATAAACTAGAGGATTTTGAGATAAAGGTGGAGCATAAAGAACTGGTTGTTGAGGATTATAACCCACAATAGATTGTGACCATTGATTAGTCATACAACCTAGATAAGGACACCAACATATAAATTAGTAGCATGGGGATTAAGTAATGATTGAGAATACCCCCCCCAGCTAAATATTGGGTGCCCATTATGGGTTGTTATGCTGGTTGACCCCAAACATGTGGACATTGTTTCCCCCAAGTAGGTGATGGTCGTTGAGCACAAACACCAACATCACTTACCGTTGCACCTGATATATTATACAAAGTAGGTATATAATGAACTCCTATTACATGTGGAAGACTAATGAAAGGCATAAATTAAATTTTCGATGAAGCAATAATAGTTTGATTTGAGTAGGTTGAGTAACAACCATAATGGTGACTTGTGGAGCAGATGGAGTACTAAGCCGCGTGACTATAGGAAATGGAGGAACATTAACATTCATGGTTTGACTAGAAGGGAGTCCAATATAACGACCGAGAATATCACTTGGTAAAAGATAAGGAAAAGGTATTCTAGAATATGTACCAGAATGAGGTGTTAAATCCAGGGAAGAAGGTGAGGTAGTCCTCGTAGCACCAAACTCATAAATATATTGACCTAAGGTTGAAACCCAAAATGGTGCAAAAGGACCAAACATGGTCACTACTAGATATCCTGGTGGTGAATAGTCAAGACTAATCCTAAAGGACCTACAAGAGGTTGTTATACCACTATAGGTGACGATAGATTAGTTATTACGACATTCCTAGGAGGATAAAATTATCCCCCACCTTTAGTGATAGGTACTCATTCCTGTTTTGGTGGAGTTCCCGTTTCAACATCAGAAACTATATCCATTTCTTGTTCCCTGTTTCGATGGGTTATAGGATCTTGCAGATATTCAAGAAATAATCCTTGAATATGATGAGATCATCTTAAATGTTGGTCTTCCAGATGTAAGACCAATCTCTCTATCTTAAAAGTCCTAATTATATACAGGAAAGAAAGTGTTACTCAGTATAATAACAACAATAAAAATTGTGGTGGGTGGAATGTTTATTCTGGGTCCTCACAAAAGTGTCAAGTTGTCACAACTCATGATATACTACAGGGTCCAATAATGATACACAACAAGGAGTATTGGGACCATACCCTTTCCTGTATACCATACTAGTTGGATAGTATGTGTGTAGTAGCTCCCTAGGTGTTGTTCTTGATGTATTGCTCCGACAAGATGAAGGATAGGTCACTCAATTGGTATCAAGATCCTAATGGTGTCTCCTAATATACACAGGGTATGTGGGAGCTCAAATCTGTAGTAGTGTTGTCTAATGCATAATTGTTTGAAACATGCCTTCTGATATATCATCAAGTACGTGAAATAATCTTTCTATATACCATAACAATATATGAAATACATTTCTATAGACCAATGAGTACATGGAAGAACCACACAGTCCCTGGGATGAAATGCATATAAAAAATGACATCTCATACGCTTAAAGATGTTGAAACATGTCTCTAATGTAACAAACATGCTTGCCAAAAGTTTTACCCTAACTAATGCTTGATTTTATGTTTTTACTGTTAGGTGAACAAAATTATGTAAAAACTTGACTCATAAACCATGCATAGATGAAGTGAAAATCATTAATTTTTCTTTCAAAATATTCCCTATTTAACAAGAGAGCAAGAAATTTTTCCCAAAACATACAATCAAAATCAAATCCTTCAAAATTAGAAATACAAATCCAAATACACAAGGTCTTTGTATTTCACTAAAAATAGACCTCTAGTAAGATAAAATAAAAACTAATTAGTGTTCTCAATTTTACAATTTCCAATTATATGAAAAAAATCAAAAGAAAATATTTCATTTGCTTTGAGAATCTAAAAGTCAAATACTAATTAAAACTAAAGGAAATAAATTTATTTTCCTTTTTTCTTTTTTTTTTCTTTTTGGAAATAAAGGAAACATACAAAAATTTCTTCCTAAATGTATACAAAAACTACAACTTGTTTTTTTTATTTTCTTTTTATAAATATATGCAATTAAAATATATCTTTAAAACATACTATATACCCAAGACAACTTTCACAACCATAACAATCAAAATCGTGATGTTTTTTTACAAATATCTATATTTCAGGATCACTAGAAAGATTAACTCAAATCCAAACCACTATAAAGAATACAACACATAATGCATCATTTCCAAAAACCAAATTCAAATATCAAAATTACTAATTCAGTTAAAGGGTCACTAAACACCTACCTCGATATAACCTGTTTATTTTCACCAGTGAGTGCTCCCTTGGATGACGCTTGTTGTACACAGGGAAACGACATCGATGACACCTTTTGCGAAATATCAATAAGCATTAGTGACGCTCTATCACTATACACAAGAAGCATCATAGAACCTGAGACACTGAGAAATATTACCCAAGTGCGTCTAATGAAAATTAGGAATAAAATGATAAGAAACACCCAAAAATTTAACTCGTAATGAACAAATTGAGGATTCCTAGAATCAATAATGTACCTTGAGAAGCAAAGTATAGTTGAAACAAAGGGAATTTAACACCCTTTGGAAAACAAAAGGAAACTAAAAGTTGCAATAAAATCAAACCAATGACTATGGTATCATCCCCAGTATGGTCACCAATTTTGTTAACAAAAAAACTCAATCAATCCAGAAAAAAGATTGTTTCCCTAGTATAAATGATTTAGATCTAGGACAAAGTAAAACAAAAATGAAATCATTCTCCTAGATTTATCAAATCGCTTGAATAAAAAATTCCTTACCTTAAATTGAAGGTTGTCCTTATTAGCTTGAAGCCTTTGCATCCCTGTTGATGAAGAGAATACCTGTAAAAGGATCAAAGCAAACAAGAAACAAGTGCAAACATAAGATTATATGATATATATAAACAATTGACCAAGGAGAATTGTTATAAACAAAATCACACATCATTTATGGAAAAGAAGATCATAATTGTATTAACAAAAAAGGGAGAAATTATAACCAAAAATCCTTGGTGTTGTGATTCTTCCTACAATCCTTTTTCCTGAATATCTCAAACCTTTTCCTCTCAACTCTAGAAATATTTCAACATAATATGGGTTCTTTCTTAGTCCTCCCCCAACCATGAGGGTGAGCTTGTATTTATAGGCCAAAAGGAATAAAGGGAGTTGAGTATTAATTGCATAAGGTTAAGAGATCATCCCTAGGGATTAGGGGCTCGACTTCCACATATTCTAGGTGGTTGGGATAAGCCTCCATGAGAAATTCCTTATAGAAATCTCTCGATTATTCCTTTTTCTTCCTTTTAATGAGCGTTGAAGCAGCTTGTGCACTAGCAATTGGTGTTAGGAAGAGGCGATACTTTCTATGCAGATAAAAGAAGTGTCACCACTGTTGTTTGTCCATATGAAACCAATTTTATTCAATTCTGATGCCTACTATAAAAAATTAGGGTGTGTCAGTGTCATTATAATTGGACTTCTAAAAGGAAAAACCTCTTCCCAAGTATTTTGGCACAAATTATTTTAGCGATTCAGGCAAGTACACATCCAAGGATGACATGATTTTGATGTAAAAAACATAGAGATATGTTATTTAGTGGATAAAACTATAGTTGGAGAAACACACATACAAAAAATATGACACTTAAGACAAATTATTATGCATCCTTGTAACCTATATTGGTATCCCATCGAGTAGTATTGAATCAAGCACCACTTTTATACATTCTTTCACTTCCACATACGATTGGTAAAACAAAGGTATCCTAACAAACAAAAGTCCCTACACCTCCCTTGTGTGGACCCTTACCCCCAAGGTCTCTACAAGAACTAAATAACTACTCAAATATAGGCTTCAACAAGTAGTTTTATCATTAAATGTAGGAAACTGGAATTATATCAAAACTATCTTTGAACTTAGATAACATGAATTGAAAAAAAAAATTATATCAAAAAGAAAACAAACCTTAGGATTTCTTGTTCTAATGCTTAAATCCAAAAAATTATTCCCACGATCATCTTTATCAGTTCCTAGTTGAACTAGATATTTCAATGGCCTCATCATGTTTGCACATACGACTGAGATAATAGCACAAAGTATTCTGGTTCTTGTCATCATTATGAGAGAACACATCGATAATGCAGGAGATGTCAATATGCCTGCTTGATTTGATCTATATCAAAATGTTCCAATCACAATCTTTGATTGTGCTAATCAATAATGTGCACCAATCAGGGATTTTCGCCAACACAGATATTGATCGTGCCACAGGGATCTTGATCAATTTGGAATTCTTCAAAATGCTCCACAACGATTTGTTCTTAGACTAATGAATACAACTATATGATTAATATGCATATTCACTTTAGTAATAAAAAGGAAGTATTTAACAAATAATCAAGTAATTATAATCAACACATAATCCAAACTTTAATTCATGCAACTTACATTGACCCAATTTCCATAGCGTTCCATTTGTGGCTTACTTACATTCTTAATATTTCAATAAAAAAGAAAAAGATGGGATTTCCTTACTCAAAATAGGGGTCCATCATCTTCCCCCAATTTGAGAAAATTCACATACTTGTGCAATCAATGATAATTTATTTTCCTATAGATGTCTCACCTTTCATTTCCCTAAGGTTTCAAGCCATTTTATTTTCACCTACCTACTGATATCCCTTATATTTGTTTGTTTGTTCCAATATATATTTCTCCAATTCCTTCATCCATTCCTAATATATGTTAGGTAGGATGAGAGGGGGAATAAATTTCAGGTCGGTCCACTATAATCCCATTTTAACCAGAGTGAATATATATAAGGTTGATATGAAAAATGATCTTTTGATATTATATGGAGAGTGAAATTCCTTAGGATGAAATACCAAGGGGATTCACTTCAACCTAGCTTCATTTTGTTTGATTACCCTGTATTTTCCTTCTCAAACCACTTCTTCTTTAAAATGTGTTATTTATGTAGCTTGCTTCTCTTTTAGTACAGGGGTTAGCTTGGGGTATTCCCTCAACAATTGGTGTGTTGTGAGAACCACTTCAAGACTAGCATTCTTATCCCTTACCGATAGCTATGATTTTTTCTTAGTTTCATGGTACTTGACCATCTCAGTAGCCCTTCTATTTTCATTAGTATTACATGAGTAGAGGTATCTAAGTTTCACATCCCCCACATAGGGGTTTGGGGACCATATCTAGGGGTACGGTAATATGTTTTTTTTCACATAAAATTCCCTTAATTGGTCTTTCCCTAGCTCACCCAATATCTATAAGGTCTCATTGAAGTCCTTTTGGGTCTCTATCTACTCAGTTGAGTGATATTTAAGTCTCTTAAGTTGGAACCATATCCACCTATCCTTTAAGAGTATTGAATAAAGTATTGAGGGTGGTCTACATATTATCAATTCTTGCATAATTTTGAAGTATTTTGTTGTAATCTTATATAAATTTTCTATCTATCCTTCCTTAGTGTTAGCACCATTTTTGGGCTAAATAATTGGTAAGGGATTTGGCTAGTAAATGGCAGAATAAGGTCTAGAAATTTCCTTATCATATGACCTTGATAGATGTTAATGAGGTTCTGTAGCGAATGGACGGCTTGGATGTACATCATAACAGATCAAAGGCCAAAAATCATTTCTGCCAAAGGAAAGTCAGGAGTAGAAGAAAGAAAGAGGTAAAAACTTGGTTATAAAAGTAGTAAACCCAACTTCCATTTTCAGTAGTCCAAGATCTACGGTTGAGAGAGCTTCTGCATAAATCAGTGGTTTATAAAAAGGTGGAAGCGTAAAAGGTAAAGTTTCAAGTTGCAAAAATTGGAGAACCCAACTTCCATTTTCCGCAGTCTGAGATTTGACGATTCAGAAAGGTTTCCACATAATTCAACAGCCCAGGAAAAGAGGGAATTTAAAAGGAGGAAACAAAAGGGAGGAAGTGGAAAGGGCCAAAATTTGGTTATAAAGTTCGTATTTCCACCTTCCATTTTTTTCTAAAGAGCGAAAAGGAGGAAAGTAGAAAACATAAGAATTTGGTCATGGAAAGTTGAAGTTTCGCATTCCGCGATCCACCAAATCAACAGTCCAGAGAGTTTCCATGAATATCAATGCTCCAAAAGGGAGCACAAAGGAGAAAACACAATAATGTTTCCATAAAAAGTTTGGACTTCCGCGATCCGAAGGATCAATGATCCAGAAAGTTCTCGCATAGACCAATGGTGCAAAAAAGAAAATATCAGAAAGTAGAAATATGAAGATTTGGTTATGAAAATTTGGAATCCTACCTTCTGTTTTTTGCATCCCACAAACTTGATCTCAAATCCATGGATGAGACTGAATCCTGCGAAGATCAACACTGTGGAAAGAAAAAGGTGGAAAGCGGAAGACATGGTATTTTGGTTGAGGAAAAGTAGAAGCCCTCTTTCTGCTTTCCACAGAACTTAGATCTGTGGTTAGGAAGGTCTCTGTCTAAGATCGATGGTGCAGAAAAGGGGAACACATGCATGGGGTAAGAAGACTCCCCAATATGTGGAACTTGGTATGCTCTACAACATTCAACGGTCTAGAATCAATTTCACAGGTGAAGATGCACGCATCGAATGACACTGTTGCAGACCATCATAGGTTCTTTGAACCATCATTTTCATTCTGAAGGCATGGTTTCTACATGTAAAAATTTCCTATTTGATTCACCACCCCCATCCCAGCATGATTTCCTGTTTTGTTTACGATCATGGTGAATCTTCCAGATCATAATTTATTAGGATTTATTCCTGAATTTGTAACTGATTTTAGGTTTTTGAGGTTGGTCTCGAGATCCTATTGATTCTATAAATATACGCTCAATACAGGAACAAAGGGTTGGGAACTGTGAGGTTCTGGGTTATGTATTTTGATATCTTCCCTTAATAAAAAATGACAGAGTTGAATGTTGGCATGTTGCTACAAAGATTCCTATGTATTTCGTAGTTATAGTCTGTAATTTCCTTTCTTATGTGCATGTCTTCCTGTTAAACTTGTCATTATGTTTTCTTTTATATATGGAATGAGTGTGTAATAGCTCAGAATTCATACATGTTTATTCTATGGCTATTGTTTCAGATATCCACAAACCTTTCCAACCAAAGTTAATGCAGAATTCATCTTTTCGATGCTCTAGGTTAATGGATTGCCATTCTTTATTCTTTATCACCAGGACACCAACATTTTGACTGTAACTGAGTTCTACCTTTCCTTTGTATAATTTCACCTGCAAACAGTTCTATGATTCATAAAATATTTTTGACTCTATATCCCAATGTATGCTTTCCTTGTTTCAACCACTAATTTAATTTGAATTTTATTTCAGTTTTATATGTGGCCCTGTTAAAAAAAGTGAGAGATCCCTCTCTAGAAAGGAAGAATCCAACTCCCTTTCTTAAATTGGTTATGTTGTTACCTTGGGATTTACCTTTCACAACCTTGGGTGCAATTTTGAGTAATAACAAATCGGTGTCATTCCCAGGGACGAAAGTGCAAACCAGCCCTGTGAAAACGACAGTGTCTTAGTTATACAACCTGGTTGAGCAGCTGGTGATAGACACATATAGGTTCTATATGCCTTGGTGACTCCACTCAAAATCTCTTGGAAGGTGACTCCACTCGGGAGACTGGAAGCCAGAAAAATCGATACGGGGAGGAGGGTTCAAATCTTCCCCTGGTATGAATGCCAGAGTTTTAGATTTGACTGTTGATGGTGAACAATGGTCAAAAATCAAGAAGGTCATACCTCTTTCACCTTACGACTCCATCTGCAAAGAATCCAGTCTTCATTTTTTTTTCTATAGCAGCTCCAATATCAAAGGGGGGTGCAAAGTTTGAGGAGTTGAATATGTTTCTCCGTCATCAAGATGAGTTCTTTGGTGGTAAGGTATGCTCCTATGAATTGTGCTCACATTCTTGGCTTTCCAAATCGAATACCTCATGTACGTTGGCAAGCATATCTTCCAAAATTCAAATATCAAAAGGGTGATGATGTTTCCATTCATTTGTTTAGATTGCATAAGAATATACAAAAGTTGTGGGTTGGATGGCATGAGGATTATTTAATGAGAATATTCATGATTAGTTTAGAAGGAAATGCAAGGTCATGGTATGAGGGGTTTCTCGCAGGGATTTTATCCTCCCTTAAATACTTTCATACAGCATGAACATTTCAAAGATCAATATCCTTCTTTGTTGTTACTTCAAGATTGATGCACACATGATAAAGAGTTCATTGAAAAATTGAAAGACATAGATGGTGATGATAAGTATATGGATGATGAGGTTTTAGAAATATTGCATAAATACTCAGCTCAAAAATAAAGACAAACCAATTTCCATGATATGCCATAGAATTCCCAGTAGTTGGTAATGTCTTCCTTGACTGAAGTTGACATAAGACAAAGCTCAGTCTCAACCAACTATATCTCTTTTCCTAAAATGGATGATATTTTGCAACATTATTTTCATTCTCTGTGTGACCAACAAATAGGTTGGGAGTATAAATAAAATCCTTCCTCATATCTTTCAACTCCTTAAATTTTGTCACATGAGGAGAATTCCCATGTCCAATCAGAGAACACCCTTTTGCAACATAGTTTCTTCAAAATTATGATGTTTCTGTGGATGGTTGTATAGACAACTCAACTCTGGAAAATGGCAACCTGATAGTCCTTCCACATGTTCTGAAATTTCAAGTAAAGAGGAATCAGACCTTCAATCAGAGTTAGAAGAAAGGGATGAAATTTCAGAGCCTGTTAATGAAGAAAATTCCATGCAGTCCAAGGTTAAATGAATGAAAACAGAAAAGATAGTGAGTGTGTTGAAAGTGAAATTTTTCCTTTTTGTTATGCTTCATTTGAATTGCAGAGATATATACTTAAAGTCTCTAAGAAAGCACAAAAACATGAGGATATGACATTTTCAGAATTAGATGATGAAAAGGGAAAATAGTCACGCCATCAATCCCAACCTATGGAAGAAACAATAGTGTTCCATGAGGGGTTAAATCACAAAGAATAATATGGGAAGGGTGAACAACTAGAATCTACTCTGCTTTCCAATCCTTCTTTTGATGAGAAAGAATATAATCATCCTAGTGATGTATGGAAAGAGAGTCATCCTAATTTGCTTTATGAGGAATGCAATGAGCATGTTGAAAACTATGTTAGTGATATTTTCAAAGAATATTTCAGCATGCCTTTATATTATGAATGTGAGGATGGCCACTTAGATGATTCACCTCAAGAAGCATACTGCAATAATTGATTGGATCACCAAGAAGAAGAGGATGGCTCCAAATGGGATACTTCTTTATGTTTTTTAGATTCAAAAATTACTTTGCTTGATTCTATGGAAAAACACAATGATAGTTTCTTTGAAACATTTGTAAGGAATCAATTTTTAAATTCTAAGAGTTTAGATGAAGAAGTTGATGTCTCATTTTCATTTTCAGGAGCATTCCCTACAGGGTTTTCTTGAAGAGAATTTGGGCAGGGTACTGGAGGAGTTGCAGTTGGAGCAGCTTTGTCATGACAAGCACTTAACATAAATTTTTGCAAGTTTTCATGATTGAGTGGCAGAATACATGGAGAAGCTTTGCATTCGTGATGGATGGCTATGTCTCTATAGTAAATATCAATCCCTTTAACATAACCTTTTTCCATTAAGTTCTTCCTTTCTATTTTTGTTCAAGCATGAGGAGAAAATCAGTTTTTGGTATCATTTGCTTGATTGGATTCACTAGAAGTCAGAAGTTACTTGACTGGGCATTGATGCTTAGTGAGTGGGGTAGGTAGGTATGAATAAGCTCAACATGGTGAGAATTTCTTTCAGTAATGTTTCAGTTTGTTTTAGCATCATTTTTGTTTTTGTTTTCAGAGCATGTTGGGAATTTCAGGAAATCTTGGGAGCAACCCAATGGATTTGGAACCTAGTCTATAGGGTTCTTTGCTACCTCACAGGGAGGATAACATCCCTAGTTGGAGCTAGTTGTTAGCACCATTTTTGGGCTAAATAATTGGTAAGGGATTTGTCTAGTGAATGGAGGAATAAGGCCTGAAAATTTCCTTATCATATGACCTTGATATATGTTAATGAGGTTATGTAGAAAATTGATGGCTTGGATGTACAACAGAAAGTATCATAGGCCAAAAATCATTTCTGCAAACGAAAAGTTGCGAGCAGAAGAGTGTAAGAGGTAAAAACTTGGTTATAAAAAGTAGTAAACCTGAATTCCATTTTCCATAGTCCAAGATATACAATTGAGAGAGCTTCCACATAAATCAACGGTCTAGCAAAAGGAGGAAGCGGAAAAGGTAAAGTTTTGAGTTGCAAAAATTGGAAAACTTGACTTCTGCTTTCACAGTCCAAGATCCGATGGTTCTAAAAGGTTTTTCTCATAAATCAACGGCCCAAAAAAATCCAGAAGTTAAAAGGAGGAAACAAAAGGGCAGAAGTGGAAAGAGCCAAAATTTGGTATTTCTACCTTTCGTTTTCCGCTAAAGAGAGGAAAGGAGGAAAGCGGAAAAAATAATAATTTGGTCATGATAAGTTGAAGTTTCACATTCCACGATCCACCAGGTCGACAGTCTGAATATTTTCCATGAAGATTAATGGTATGGAAGGGAGCAGAAAGGAGGAAACACAACAATGTGTTTGTAAAAGGTTTGGACTTCTGCAATATGCAGGATTGATGACCCAAAAAGTTTCCGCACAGACCAAGCGTGTAAGAAGGAAAATATCGAAAGGCAGAAATATGAATTTTTGGTTATGAAAAGTTGGGATCCCACGTTCCATTTTTCGTAGCCCACAAACTTGATCTTAGATCAATGACTAAGAATAGATCCTGTGGAGATCAATGATGCAAAAATAAAAAGGCGGAAAGGAAAACATCGTAAAGCAGAAGACATGTGAGTTTGGTTGAGGAAAAGTAGAAGCCTATTTTCCCTTTTCTATAGACCTCATATCAATGGTTGGGAAGGTCTATGTCTAAGATCGACGATGCGGAAAAGGGGAACATGTACAAAAGGTAAGAAGTATTCCTGATATGCAGAACTTGGTAGGATCTGCAACATTCAACGGTCTAGAAGCAATTTCGTAGGTGAAGATGCATGCATCGAATGAAACAGTTGCAGACCATTGAAGGTTATTTGAACCATCATTTTCATCCAGCAACCATGGTTTCCAGATGTCAAAATTTCCTATTTGATACACCACGCCCATCCCAGTATGCTTTCATGTTCTTTATAGGATCATGGTGAATATTCTAGATCATAATTTGTTAGGATTGATTCCCAATTTTGTAAATGATTTTAGGTTTTCGAGGTTCATCTTGGGAGCCTATTGATTCTATAAATATAGCCTCAATAGAGAAATAAGGGGTTGGAACCTGTGAGGTTCTAGGTTATGTATTTTTATATCTTCCCTTAATAAAAAATGATAGAGTCGAATGCTGGCATGTTGCTGCAAATATTCCTATGTATTTTGTAGTTACAGTCTGTAATTTCCTTTCTTATGTGCATGTATTCCTGTTAAAATTGCCATTATATTTTCTTTAATATATGGAATGAGTGTGTACTAGTTCATAATTCATACATGTTTATTCTTTGGCTATTGTTTTAGATATCCACAAACCCTTCCAGCCAAAGCTAATGTAGAATTCATCTTTTCGGTGCTCTATGTTAATGGACTGTCATTCTTTCATCTTTATCACCAGACCAACAACATTTTGACTGTAACCAAGTGCTACCTTGCCTTTGTAGAATTTCACTTGCAAACAGTTCTGTGATTCATAAAATATTTGTGAATCCATAGCCCAATGTATGCTTCCACTGTTTCAACCACCATCTTAATTTGAATTTTATTTCAGTTTTATATGTGGACCTGTTAAAAATCAGTGAGAGATCCCTCTCTAGAAAGGAAGAAGCCAACTCCCTTTCTTAAAGTGGTTTTTTTGTTACCTTAGGATTTACCTTTCACAACCTTGGGTACAATTATTAGTGCTAACAATTTGGCATTGTTGTCAGGGATGAAAGTGCAAACCATCCCTGGGAAAATAACATTGTCTTAATTCTACGACCTGGTTGAGTAGCCGGTGATAGACACATATAGGGTGTATATGCTCTGGGACTCCAATCAAATAATATTGGAAGGTGACTCCACTAGGGAGACTAGAAGCAAGAAGGACTGATACGAGGAGTATGGTTCAAATATTCCCTAGTTATGAATGAAAAATTTTTAGATATGACTATTGATGTTGAAAAATGGTCAAACATCAAGAAGGTCATGCCTCTTTCACTTAGAGACTCCATCTGTGAAGAATCCAATATTCATTTTTTTTTCTATAGCAGCTCCACTGTCAAAGGGGGTTGCAAAGTTTGACGAGCTTATTTAGTTTCTCCGTCATCAAGATGAGTTATCTAGCTATAAGGTATGATCCTATGAATCTTGCTCACATTCCTCATTTTCCAAATTGAATACCTCATGTACGTTGGAAAGAATATCTTCCAAAATGCAAAGATCAAAATGGTGATGATGCTGCCATTCATTTATTTAGATTTCATAAACATATACATAATTTGGGGGTTGGATGGCATGAGGATTCTTTCATGAGAATATTCATGATTATTTTAGAAGGAAATTCAAGGTCATGGGATGAGGGGTTGCCAGCAGGGAGTTTAACCTCCCTTAATGAGTTTCATACAACATTTCATGAACATTTCAAAGATCAATATCCTTCTTTGTTATTACTTCAATATTGTTGCACACATGTTAAAGAGTTCATTGAAAATTTGAAAGACATAGACGGTGATGATTAGTATATGGATGATGAGGGTTTAGAGATATTACATTAATACTCAGCTAAAAAATAAAGACAAAACAATTTCCATGATATGCCAGAAAATTCCTAGCAGTTTGTAATGTCTTACTGAAGTTGGCATAAGCCAAAGCTCTGTCTCAACCAGCTATATCTCTTTTCCTGAAACTAATGATAGTTTGAAACATTCTTGTCATTCTTTGTGTGACCAAGAAATAAGTTGGGACTGTAAATAAAATCCTTCCTGATATCTTTCAACTCTTGAAATTTTTCCACACGAGGAGACTGCCCATGTCCAATGAGAAAACACCCTTTTGCAACAACAACTTCTTCAAAATTATGATGTTTATGTGGATGATTGTATAGAGAAATCTCACCATGGAAAATGGAAGTCTGATAGTCCTTCCACATGTTTTGAAATTTTAATTAAAGATGAATCAGACATTGAATCAAAGTTAGAAGAAAGGTATGAAAGTTCAGAGCCTATTAATGAAGAAAATTCCATTGCAATCCAAGGTCAAAAGGATGAAAATAGAGAAGATAGTGAGTGTGCTAAAAGTGATAGTTTTCCTTTGTGTTATGCTTCATTTGAATTGATGAGATATATACTTAAAGTCTCTAAGAAAGCATAAAAACTTGAGGATATGACATTTTCAGAAATAGATGATGAAAAGGGAAAACAATCACGCCATCAATCCCAACTTATGGAAGAAACAACAGTTTGCCATGAGGGGCTAAATCACAAAGAAGAATATGGGAAGGGTTAACAACTAGAAATTGCTCTACTTTCTAATCCTTCTTTTGATGAGCAAGAATATAATCAGCCTAGTGATGTACAGGAAGAGAGTCATCCTAATTTTCATTATGAAGAATGCAATGCGGATGTTGAAAACTATGTTAGTGATATTTTTAAAGAATATTTCATCATGCCTTTATATTATGAATGTGTGGATGGCCACTTAGATGATGCACCTAAAGCAGAATACTGCAATAATGGATTGGATCACCATGAAGAAGAGGAGGACTCCAAATGGGATACTTCTTTATGTTTTTTAGATTCAGAAATTACTTTGCTTGATTCTATGCAAAAACACAATGATATTTTTTTTCAAACATTTGTAAGGAATCGAGTTTTAAATTCTGAGAGTTTAGATGAAGAAGATGATGTCTCATTTTCAAAGTGTCAGTAGAATTCCATGCACAGTTTTATTTAAGAAAATTTGGGCAGGGTGCTAGAGTCGTTGCAGTTGGAGAATCCTTTTCATGACAAGCACTTAACATAATTTTTTGTAGGTTGTCATGATCAAGTGGAAGAATACATGGAGAAGCTTTGCAGTGGTGATGGTTGGTTATGTCTCTATAGTAAAGATAAATTCCTTTATCATAACCTTTTGTTGTTATGTTCTTACTTTCTGTTTTCAATCAAGCATGAGGATAAAATTGGTTTATGGGATCATTTGCTTGATTGGATTCACTGGAAGTCAGAAGTTACTTGACTGGGAATTGATCCTTAGTAAGTAGGGTAGGTATGTATGGATAATCTCAACATGGCAAGGATTTCTTTCAGTAATTTTTCAGTTTGTTTTAGCATCAATTTAATTTTTTTTAAAGCATGTTGGGAATTTCAGGAAATCTTGGGAGCATCCCAATGGATTTGGAACCTAGTCTACAGGGTTCTTTGATAACTCGAAGAGAGGATAGCATCCCTAGTTGGAGCCAGTTGTTAGCACCATTTTTTGGCTAAATAATTGGTAAGGGATTTGGCCAGTAAATGGAGGAGGAAGGTATGAAAATTTCCTTATCATATGACTTTGATAGATGTTAATGAGGTTCTACAATGAATGGATGGCTTGGATGTACAACAGAAAAGATCAAATGCTGAAAATAATTTCTACCAAAAGAAAGTGGGGAGTGGAAGAGTGGAAGAGGTAAAATCTTGGTTATAAAAAGCAGTAAACCTAACTTCCATTTTTTGCAGTCCAAGATCTACAGTCGAGAGAGATTCCACATAAATCAGCAGTATAGCAAAAGGAGGAAGAGGAAAAGGCAAAGTTTTAGGTTGCAAAATTTTTAAAACCTGACTTTCACTTTCTGCAATCCAAGATGCAACGATTCATAAAGATTTTCGGATAAATCAACAACCCAAAAAAAGTGGAAAGTTAAAAGGTGGAAAAAAAAGGGAGGAAGCAGAAAGGGACAAAATTTGGTCATAAAGTTGGTATTTTTAACTTCTGTTTTTTACTGAAGAGTGGAAAGGTGAAAAGATGAAAACATAAGAATTTAGTCATGAAAATTTGAAGTTCCACATTCCACAATACGCCAAATTGACAGTCCGAAGATTTTCCGCGAACATCAACGGTCTGGAAGGGAGCGGAAAGGAAAAAAGTGGAATGGTAGAAACAAAACAATGTGGTTGTAAAAGTTTTGGACTTCCTCCTTCTGTGATCCACAAGATAGACGATCCAGAAAGTTCTCGCACAAACCTACGGTGCATAAAGGAGAGGGAAAAAATGAAAATACTGGAAAGAGAAAATATGAAGTTTTGGTTATGAAAAGTCGGGATCCCACCTTTCATTTTTTGCATCCCGCAAACTTGATGTCAGATCAGTGGATGAAAATGAATCCTGTAGATATCAAGAGTGCCGAAAGAAAAAGGAGGAAAGGAAAACATCAAAAATTGGAAGACACGGGATTTTGGTTGAGGAAAAGTAGAAGCCCGCTTTCCGTTTTCTGTAGACCTCTGTGTTAGTTTTTCAACATTCAAGCTAGCATTATGTTAGGATATTTATTGAGAGAACAATAAGTATAGCAACCAAACATGAGAGATAATGAACACAATGTTTTTCATTGGGGAAACCATAAATGGAAAAAACCCTGCAACTTCCTCAGAGATAGAATTAGCACAAAAGGTAAAACCCCAAAACAGTAAGATGCACTCCCAACAGTAGTAATCTTCTTCTTTTCTAGCCCGAGTGTCTTCTCCTTCCTCAACTATGCACTACACTTAAGTGTGTGAGTGATGTTGTTCTAAACAGAGAGTCCAACTCTCTATTTATACTAATCCCGGCATGACTAAAACCCTACTAGGGCCAACCTCTACTTGGAGAGTCTAATAACCCTAGTGCCCCAGAGCTGTGGGGACTTTAACCCTTAGATAATTGGAGGGTTATCCACTATGACTTGACATGACTTGTTTACATTATTGATTCTCCCGATCGGAACATCGGGGTGTGACATAACATGACAACATCCTGGAATAAACATCGGGTTCCAATAGATAAGAAATACAAGTGAATACATTCCGAAGTTACAATTACATCAACACTCCATCTTAACTAGGAAGGTATTCTCTCGACACAATTTTCATCACTGGTATTCTTCTTTGGTTCTTCTCGTCATCTGCATCTTTAAGTCATCTTTCATCTGGATCTGGATCATCACTTGATATGGATCATCGTCACTGGATCATACTCGATCTGGAACATCGTCACTAGATCATCATCACTGGATCTGGATCATCACTCGATTTGGATCATCATCACTGGATCTGGATCATCACTCAATCTGGATCATCATCACTGGATCTAGATCATCACTCGCTCTAGATCATTACTGCTAGATCTGGATCATCACTCGATTTGGATCATCATCACTGGATCTGGATCATCACTTAATCTAGATCATCACTGTTGGATCTGGATCATCACTTAATCTAGATCATCACTGTTGGATCTGGATCATCACTCAATATGGATCTATCAGAGTCATCATAACTAGATCCATATCATAGCTTGATCTGGATCTCATCTAGTCATCATCATGTGTGCTATCTCATCATAGGAAGTTCTACAGAGCCAGCCTTCTTTCATGCTGGTTGTAGGCCTAGCCATCATGTAGGTCTTCACCCAGCACTTACATTTGACCTACTTGCCAGAAAGGCACACCCAACACTCACATATGATCATGTAGAAACCTACAACCACATCAGAAAGGCCCAGCACTCACATTCACCAGCATGACAGGACATCACTATCATCTGTGAAAAGGCTTCAACACTTATATTTGACCTAGAAGGAAACAAGTCCTCCACCCTTGCTAGAAAGGCTTGCACTCACATCTGACTTGGAAGGAACTAAATCCTCCACCCTCGCTAGAAAGGCCCCTAGTCCTGTTATACGCCTGAGTGGAACCTCTCCGTCCGAGTGCTGATATCCCTCATGTCGGCACACAAAAGGACACTTATGGATAGAGGTTTGCCCTTAACACTATAGCTTGGCTTGTCATGAAATACATTATACCTTCATCCAGCTAGTTACTTTTCCATTTTTCCATGTTGATATGTATTCGCGACTCTCTTTATAGACAAGTCGCAAGTCATTCACGAGTCTCGCTCACAACAAGTCGCGAATCCATGTATTCGCGGGTTGCGCTTATACAGAGTCGTGAGTCATTCGCAGGTTGTTCTACTACATACCCGCGAATGTGCCTCTTAACATGAAAACAAAAAATCACACACTAATGGGAGTTTAGTTAAGTCATTTTACTTAATCTCCCTAACTTCTATAACCTCCCTAACCTTCGAGAACTGCCTTATTTCACCCATATAAATACAGGCCTTGGGGAGGGTTGTAGATACTTACACTTTGGAGCAAAGTTATGCTAGTGGATTGTTTATAGAAGTCTTTGGAGCAGTGAAACTCAGAATCCTTTGGTGACAGAGGAGTCCTTGTCTCAGACGTTTGGTTGTACTCTGAACTTTCTCATTATTGATAATAAAGAGATTACTTCTTCCACATATGTCTCATATATCTTGGTTTGATAATTGTTTATGCTTCAGTATTTCATATTTGATTTATCTAACCTGATAACATATATATATGAATCATTCTATATATGGAAGATTGTCTCTGAACAGGTGAAAGAGGAGTGAACCTTGAAGACTTTGGAAGTGGAGCAGATTGGAAGAGGACTAGCAAGGATCGAACTTCGTTTAACAAGTAAGTTCTTCTAACCCTCCTATTTCCTATTCTGCACTTTAGAAGTCAATTGTTTGCAAGTGTTTGAGTATGTTGGTAACCCCCGACCTACGATTATTAGGTGCATAATCCCTTACAACAGAACTGGCGACTCCGCTGGGGAAACCTAGACTGCTGTAGGTCATTTCTGTTATCCTGACCAGTTTTGCTTGTGAGTCTGTTTGTGGTTTCTTATCCTGGCTCTTGCTTACTTCAGTGTTTGAAAGTCTTAGGGTTTTTCTTTGCTTTTGAGAAAATTTGTATACCCATTCGCGGGTTGTTCCACTGAACAGTCACGAGTATAAAGCTGCATTCGTGGGTTGTTATACTGCACAGTCATGAGCATTCGCGAGTTGCACTGTTAGACAGTCGCGAGTACTCCTGAAAGTTTGGATTTTTAAAGAAGAGTTTGCTTGTGTCTTTTCTTGTTATAGTCCTTGTTTTCTGAGAAGACTTTCTTTAAGAATGCTGTAGAGTTTTCTTGATTTCCTCAGGTGATCACATCTTAGTGCTTTTTGAAAGCCATTGAGTCCTTTTACTTGGTTTATTTACTGTTTGCATCCTGAAGCATTTGTCCTGTTTGGGTTCTTGGTTAAAGTGTCTTAGTCCAGATCAGTGATCAGGGTATTGGGCTCTGTTTTTCTAGTCTGCTTTCTGACAGTTGTTGGTTTGCACTTGCCTTTTTAAGTCTGCAGTGGTTTTGTCTCATTGTTTACACCCAATCTAGGGTTCCTAGCCTGCTTCTCTTGCTAGTCTATTGGTTCTGTCAGCCTGTTTGTTTCAGTTTGTAGTTTGTATACAGTTCATAAGTTTCAAGTTTACTCAAGCATAACGCATTGTAGATGCATAGTAGATTTTTTGAGCAATTTTTAAAGTGAAAAACAAAACATAGTTATTCTTTTGCATTGTGATTTTTGCATAAGTAGTGTTTGCTTCATTTTAAAAATATATAATCTCAGAAAATTACAATAACATAGGCTTAGTTTCTTTTATCAGTGCTTTAGTTCATCAATACATATTTGAAAAATGAAAAGAAGTTTGTTTTATAGTAGTAGTTTGCTTTGAATGCACTTTACTTTCATTTATTTCTTGCTGAGTCAAAACACCATACAGTATATCACTTCCATTTCCTCTTGAGTAAGAAACAGCCCTCTAAATACATGCATAAATTAAAATTTACTGGTAAGTTTTATTTCTAGGGGCCTTTCACCTACTAGCTTAGGCTAGACTTATGGGCTAGGGAGTGTAAACTTCCCACAAGTTATAAACTCAGATGTAGTGGACCGTTCTTTAGGTAAATCCTTGATTCTATCACTGTATCTGGGAAGCTCCTATCAAACGGGAGTTAAGCACTAGGCCGCGTGGAGGCTTGGACAAAGGAGATAACCCTCCGAATCCTTGTCAAAACATAACCCAGGACTTTTACGCATCTAGGGATTCTGTCCTAGACAGAGTTTCAGGCTCAGCTACCCTGCCCATGCGTACGAGTTCGGCTGACGACTGTCCCCCCAGACAGCTGGTATTGTCAAGGTAGCCTTTAGTCTCTTGTCTTTTAGGGTTCATACCTAGGTAAACCAGAAGGTTATTTTTGGTTCACCTTGAACGGGATTGGAAGTTAACCCTTGTGGAAAGTGTAGGAGGGTGGTGGGTGATTCCTCCGCTTGTGCCTGAGAACCCCTCAAGGACGCCAAGTAATCGTTCATCAGCTTTCTTCGGGAAAGCATATCTTTATACCCTGGTTTGATTGCTTGAGACTCTAGGATCTTTTTAGTGTATGCTCTGTGGATTTGCTTGTGTTTAGTTGACCTTAGGGTGTGATTAGTCAAATTTTTAATTTTGGAGGACCAACTTGTTAGAAGGTCAAGAAGGTTGAGAAACCTTCCTCCTCTCACTGCATTGGAGCCTCCACCTTTACGCCAAAGGCGAAGATTAGACACAGACGGTTCTTTTGAACCAGTAGGAGTAAGTGAGGTTCTTGGTGAACCGAAATTGATAGCTAACCGTTTTGATTTTGACACAGTCGAGATAGAAGAATTGCAGACTGATGAGTTTGCAAGAAATTTTAACACCCCATTGACTGATCTTAACGATCTTGTGATCGTCCAAGTTAGACCTTTTAGTTCACTAGTAGTAGGTGTCCCTTTGAGTAGAGTCATGTCTTCTACGGAAGAAATTTCTTTTGTGTTTACCTCAACCCTTCCGGTTGAAAGGGTACTACCTCCCCCGATTAGTGCCCCTAGATCTAGTTTGCCTTCTACACCTTTGACTCCAGCGAGTCGGGTGGTTCAACCACCGGTTCACTCCAACATAGGAGGTATTTCTGGTAACACAGTTGCTGGGATCCCCAGTATACCTACCATTCCTTCTTCCTTCCCTTACACTACTCAGAGTGGTCCGGTAGGATCCTCGGCTTATGTCCAAGGATTTCCTTGGAATGGGGGGCATATTCCCCCATCTAGTCCATACGTAGGTCCAACTCCTTCATATGTAGGAGTGCAGTTTGAGGGCAACACCTCTTACGAGAAAATCTTCCATACCCCTATTTCGGTCCCATACTCAAGCTCTCCCTTCTCTTTGTTTAGCGGAGGGATACCTGCTCTAGTCTTTCAAACCCTAGCATCTATGGGGATGGCCCGAACCATGTACACTGCACCTCCCACCCAAAATCCTGTGGCCTACGGATGGAATCCATTTCAAAGCAACCTTGCCACTTCACAATCGGTGTCAGGGGGCAACCCCACCTTTACCTATGGGCATTCGGGGGCTGGACCCTCTAATCCCCAAGCTGGCACATCTAGTGCACTGGTTAGGCCCAAACTTCCTTTTCTGGCAACTTTGAACTTGCCAGACTTATCAAAATTGATGAATGACCCAGTGAGGCATGACCCTTTGTTGCCACCTGTTCCCACCAAACTGACCTCAGACATCCCTAAGTTCAAAGGTAAGGCTGGTGAAGATCCTGGGGCTCATGCCACCACCTTCCATTTATGGTGTTCTTCCAACTCATTGAACGAAGATTCAGTGAGATTGAGGTTGTTCCAGAGGATCTTGACTGGCACTGTGGAAAAATGGTACATAGAACTACCTTCTGCTGCTTTTAGTAGTTTCTGGGACCTAGCTAGTGCTTTCCTCAGTCACTTTCAGCTTCCGGTTCGTTACGATTTTGGAACGGATTTGTTGTCCACTTTCAGACAAAACAAGGCAACCCACATCTCGGATCATATCCAAGAGTGGAGGAGGCAAAAGAGTCTTATCAAAGCTACCATCCCTCCTGAGTTTCTATTAGAGTGGTTCCTTAAGTCATTGTTTCCATACATATCTAAGGATGTTTCCACATCAGGAGTGACTAGTGAAGAAGAAGCCATACTCAGGGCCCAGTAGTTGGACTTGATTTATTCACAGTCTGGGATTCTATATGAAATTATTCCTGAGGCACAAAGGCCTTCACATGAGGCCGAGAAACCCAAGCCTGGACCCCATGCCGATGGTGTGGTTGGGTCTGTAAACTCTCCCACTATAGAGTCTTTGAAAATACAACTTCACCAATTGTCTGTCAAACAGTCTACGGCAGAGGCAGCAAAGGCTGCCCCCTCCTCCCAAAGTGCAAATGTTTTTGCACAAACCTCTTTGAATGGAAATTAGCAGCCTGGAGGGAAGAAGAAGAAAGGTAAAAAGGGAGAGGGAAACCAAAATCAAAACAATCCAAAGCCCACAAACAATGCTGATGGGGTCAAAAAGGAAAAGAAGAAAGTCAAGTTTCCTTGTAAGTTGTGCCAAGGGGACCACCTTACTCATCTTTGTCCCCTCATGGAACAAGCTCAGAAGCTGCTCCAAGCTCAACCACCGGCTATCCTGAAGGATCCATTTCCCCAAGGGTAGAATTCTTCTTTAGCTTCTACTGTAGTAGGGGGCACTCAAGCTTCCCCTGACCCCAATTATATCAACATGGTTAGATCCTCAACTTTGTTACAAACCAGGAACAAAAACTATGAGAAAGAGACCGATGAGAAGGGTAAAGCTGTAGTTGAATCTTCCAACCCTCTCACTATAGAGAAACCTACGAAAATAATGCCAAAAATACCCAAAGGTGTCTTTAAGAAGACTTTGCATAACCCAAATGCTAGAGCCGCTTCTAACTACTCTGTGGTTGAAGACTTGGCTCATACTCCGAGTGCAATGTCAGCTTTAGAGGTGCTACAGAGCTGTCCTACTCAGCGGGATGCCCTCTTAGCAACTTTAGGTAGCATGGACTCTTTGAGTCTCACCGTGAAATTTCATCTCTCTAATGTTAAAATTCGCCTCCCTTACCATGTAGCTCTATCGATAGATGTTTTCCATGGTGGTAAGAACATTGGACGAACAGTTGTTGATGAGGGAGCCTCTACTTGTGTTATGTCCCTGGCCTGTTGGAAAGCTCTTGGATCCCTAGAGTTGGTCCCATCAACCACTTTACTTACTGCTTTTGATGGAAGGTCTTTCCGTCCACATGGTATCTTGCCTGCTTTTGAGATTAAGTTGGATGGCAAAGCAGTGTCTGTTGAAGTCGAAGTGATTGATGCTCCATTGGACTACAATTTGCTTCTGGGTAGGAATTGGACTTATGCAATGTCTGTTGTTGCATTTGCTGTCTTTCGTGTCGTGGTTTTTCCACATGAGGGAAAGGTGGTCACAGTTGAACAACTTGATTTTACTCGAAAAGGCCGCTTAGAGTCTAAAGATTCCACTGTTCCATTGGTTGATCAGGCCAAACCTGCTGCACAGAGCTTGGGGGCTGGAATGTACGCATCATTGATGGGCACATTCGATATTCCAACTCCAGTCCTTTATATCAGTTCTACTACTGTAGGGAAGTCCATTGATTCGGTGGTCGATAGGACTGATCCTTGGGTCCCCCCAACCCCTCAGGAATCAGAAGTGCCCTTATCTGCAGTGGAAGTGGCGTATCAAGCTATTACCCAAACCACTGTTGATCCCATTCCAGATCCTCTTACAGTCTTGGATGATCTGGAAGAAGTTTACATGCCCGCATGGGCGGAAAAATCTTTACATTCCATAGATTGCTTAGACACCGTTTTACCTTCCGATGAAGCTATTCTGGAAGCTATGTGTTCACGTGATAAGATATGTGAGGATCTTCATCACCGATCTTATTTCCTTCCAGAGCTAAGCAAGATACAAAACCAAGAGTTTCATGTGAGACTGTCGGATGATGTTGATACACCTGTCAACCCTTTACCTAGGGAAGGAGTGTTTGCCGATGGGAATATGGCAAACATTTCCACCACTATACCGATCAACATCTCTGTAAACTTCAGATGTCATGGAAAATATCTATATAGGTGCAAACTGCTCTCCGGAGGAGATTGCCATTTATACTGCCCTTTTCAAGGAATTCCGCAATATCTTTGCCTGGTCATATGAGGAGATGCTAGGCATTGATCCATCTATTGTTCAACATGAGATCCCAACCTATCCTGATGCCAAGCCAGTTCAGCAAAAATTATGCCCCGTGAACCCGCGTAAAGCGGAGGCTGTGAAGGTAGAGGTTGAAAAGCTGTTGAAAGCAAGGGACTATTCGCGTTTGTACAGAATTTTGAGACCTTAACAAAACCTGTCCCAAGGACATTTACCCCACACCATTTATTAATCAGATCATAGATGCATGTGTGGGTAGTGAGGTATTCTCGTTTATGGATGGTTTCTCCGGCTACAATCAAATCCAAATCAAACCGGAAGACCAACATAAAACTGCTTTTATTTTCCCTTGGGGTACATTCGCGTATAGAAAAATGCCCTTTGGATTGAAAAATGCAGGGGAAAACTTTCAGAAAGCCATGAACTTTGCTTTTCACGATATAAAATCCATTGTCGAGCCTTACCTTGATGATCTTCCTGCTCATTCTCGCAAGAGGATCCAGCATCCAGATCATTTACGGTTGATTTTTGAGAGATGCAGATACTATAAAATTCGCTTGAATCCCCACAAGTGTGTTTTCTGCGTCGAGTCAGGAAGATTGCTTGGATTCATTATCTCTAGTAGGGGCATTCAGGTGGATCCTTTAAAAGTTGAGGCCATTGTAAATCTACCTCCTCCTCGTTCACTTAGGCAACTTTAGAGTCTACAAGGAAAGTCTAACTTCCTTCGACATTTTATCGTTAATTATGCCAAGATCACAAAAGGTTTCATGCGCCTGCTTAAACAGGACACCCCATTTGTATGGGATGAAACTGCACAACTCGCGTTCGAGGCATTGAAAAAATCCTTGTTGTCGGCTCCTTTACTACGCCCACTAGATTATTCTAGGGATTTTATATTATATCTGGCCGCATCGGAGTCTACCATTGGGGTAGTGCTAGTTCAGGAGGACGACAAGCTCATTGAGCATGTTGTTTATTATCTTAGTCATGCTCTAGTTGGACCTAAGCTTAAGTACTCCCACGTCGAGAAGTTAGCCTTAGCAGCTGTTTATGCTGTACAAAGGTTACGACACTACATCTTACTGAGGACCACTACTGTAGTGGCAGATGTAAACCCTTTCCAATATGTTTTATCCCGACAGATTGTTGGGGGAAAATTCAATAAGTGGATAGTCATTCTCTAAGATTTTGACTTGGTTTTCCAATCCGCTAAATCCAAAAAGTCCTTAGTTTTTTCCGAGCTTATAGCAGAATTCCCTACGGAAGAAGATGTAGTGATCGAGGATGACTCATTCCTAGATGAGCACATCTTCCTTATATCCACCTCTGATCCTTGGTACGGAGATATTCTTATATATCTCCAGACTTTGAAGTATCCTACCGCTTACTCTAGGGAAGACCGATGCAAGTTACGCCTCCATGCTAAAAACTACCTCATTATAGGAGATACATTAGATCGACGAGGGGTAGATTCTATCTTGCATCGCTGCCTTACTCATGAGGAAGCGGAGATTATCCTAAATGATTCCCATAGCAGAGCGTGTGGGGTCATTTATCTGGGTTAGCAACGACCCAGAAGCTATTATGTGCTGGGTATTTCTGGCCCACCATCTTTAAAGATTGTGTGGAAGCAGTGAAACGCTGTCATCCGTGTCAGCTTTACACCAGAAAAATGTGGTCACATCCTACTCCCTTGTTTCTCATTGTCTCGGTAGGCCCCTTCATGAAATGGGGGATCGATTATATGACATGCAACCCAACCTCGGCTGGGGGGCATAAATACATCATTGTCGCTGTTGACTATTTCACAAAATGGGCAGAGGCAATGCCTACTTTCAAAGACAATGGGGAAATGGCAACTTTCTTCGTGTTTAATCAGATTATTGCTAGGTTTGGTATTCCCAAAGTGATTGTCACTAACCATGGCAGTCATTTCCAAAATCACATGATGACAGAATTGACCACCATGCTCAGATTTCGACAAGAACATTCTTCTCCATATTATCCGCAAGCAAATGGTTAGGTTGAGGCTGTAAACAAGACTTTAAAAACTATCCTTAAAGGTACTATTGATGCAGCCCGCTCGAATTGGCACATCATGTTATATCTTGCTCTTTGGGATTATCGAACCAATGTAAATACTGCTACGATTTTTTCCCCCTTCCAACTCATTCACGGGGTGGAATCTATTACGCCGATTGAATGCGAAATCCCATCCTTGCAGATAGCTATTCATGTGCTACCTGACACGACTGAGCTTGAGGAACGGTTGCTCCATTTAGAACACCTTGATGAACAACATAGAGATGCGTTGACTGCAAATCAGGCTCATAAGAATAGGGTTAAATCTCAATACGATAAAACGGTCAAACCTAGGGTTTTCTCTAAAGGGGAACTTGTCTTGCTCTGGGACCAAGATAAAGAGCCTCTGGGGGCAGGAAAATTCAAGGCCATGTGGTTGGGACCCTATGTTGTGTCTAAAGTTTTGAGTAAAGGTGCATATGAATTAGTGGATTATGATGGGAATAAGCTGCCTGAGCCTAGAAATGGGCTCTACCTGAAGAAATACTATGCTTAGGCTTAGCACTTTTTCTTGTATATTAATGTATGTATTTTTATGTACATTAGGTTGTCAGTTTCATTTTTTATACTATCTACTGGTTGTTGCAGATGTCTTCCGAGATGTATGTAGGTTTTGCTGATGGCGCCAGTGGTCACAATTGTAACCTGGCTTTGGCAGCATGGGTTATCTATTCCCCCTCAGGACAACTTGTTGCCGCGGGAGGCGCTTGTCTAGGTCTTGCTTCTAATAATGTTGCTAAGTATAGGGCTGTAATTGAGCTCCTATGGGATGCTTTGTCACGAGGTATCACCCAACTTGAAGTCCGTTTGGATTCTCAGTTGGTTGTTTCCCAGCTCAATCGAGCCTATCAGGTGCGTAATCCTACATTGTTACATCATTTCATGCAAATTCATTTATTGGAAAGACATTTTGAAGTAATTACTTTCAATCACATTCCACAAAACCAAAATTCATTAACTGATGCATATGCTAATTATATTTTGGACTGGCATCTCACACACA
>LPNX010207500.1:0-56776 GCA_001517045.1 Pseudotsuga menziesii
TAATGTAAGATTGAATTATTGGGGTTGGACACGAGCCACTTCTTAACTTCTTCAAATTTTTAAGGTCACACAGTTCATTAAATGTGAAATTTCACACATTAAATGACATTGGAATATTTTTTTTTAAATATCATAGAGAAGCCAACATAATATTCTACAATTTGTTTTTTTACTGCAAGTCGAAATTCACATGGCATATATGCGTTTCGAGGGCTTCTATATAGCACATGAGTAAAAAATCAGGTTCTCATCACCAACTTTGGCCAAAAAGTGTTACCCACCTTCATGGAATCACCCATATCTTATCCAAATCTCCCTCATGATATTCTCCTCAGACAGGTTCCATGTACCGTTGTCCTTTAAAAGAGTTAATTGGTGCAACATCTGTCATTTATGAATCCTCAATGAGAGTATCCTCTTCTTTAAATGTATAATGGTATGGTTTTCAATGCCCCATTCGATACCTAGGATTGCTTGATATTGATTAGTGTCATTGACTTTTTATATTACTTCAAAATCTGCATAAGTTCGGATCCCCTCCACTTCGACAGGGACTCTTGGCAGTCAACCAACTGGAATAACCTTCAATTGATTTTCCAACCAAAGTTAGACTAGGGACCACACTAGTTTTGGATTTCCCATACTATCCCATGTTTTCTTAGTTAGAATGTTAACATCTGATCCCAGATCCAATATAATGAAATTGATATCATAATCTCCAATTTGAGCATTCATACACAACTCTCATTGAGTCTTCCTTCTTATATGAATGTGGTTTACAATTTTTTCTTGTCAGAGATCTTCTTCATGTTATTCTAAAAAACTAGATAATTTTGTTGGGATATAATAAACCCACTTAATACTTAGGATAAAATATTTAATCATTATTTGATTAATTTCCTACACACTAGTGTAGATAGTTGGCATAGACTTGCACCACATAGTCAACACTTTCCATATATACCCCAGGAATGCTTTAATCCTGATTCTGGGTTGATCATGTATACTTTATTGACTGCCAAAATTAACAACTATGCTTTCCTGCAGATTCTGCCTTAGACTGCTCTATTCTTGCTTTTAAGTGAATAAGGTAAAGCTAGTCAACTAGAAAACTGCTATCTTTTGTGGCAAACTCATCCTCCATGATTTTTTATCTGTATTCCATTATTAGCAGTCTTTTCCTTTACACATCATCACTCACTCATACCTTAGCTAATTCTTGAGCTCTTGGTCTAATTAGGAAACTGGTTTATTCACCTATGGGGGTTTATCATATTTAGTAAGCCTGCTTTATGAGCTAGCATGAATTGTCTCCTAGAAACTCTATTTTTCTTTATAAGGATGTATTACCTATGTAATAATATCAATTATCATTCATTTATCATTCCTAATGTGTGGTCATGATTATTCTTCTTCTCTCCTTATGTTGATTCTCTGCAATTCTCTGTGAGGTTAATTGTGTGCCTAGATCCATAGATTTTTTATAGAATTCTTGTTGTCATCAAGGCTTTAGAATTCTTGCAAATTTTTTCGATGTGTTTTCATCCTTAACTTAAGAAAAAACAAAACTCAAGAAATTCTTCAAAGTACTTACCTTTCTTTCCGACTTCTTTGGGATAGACCGATCAAAGCGAGGCATCATTTCATAGACATGCCCTTCATCAAACATTGGAGGATCATTCAAAGTTGAGGCTCCACTATATGTTCCCATAAATTCATTATGGGCCTCGAAGAAGACCCCTTTCTATTTCTACATGTCAAATAGTATAAATTGTTATGCCACTGGTCAGATCCTTAAATCTTGCATATGACCCACTTTATCTTCTCTTATTGCAGCTCCTCCTTTGGTCACAAAATGATAGTCGATGGATTATCCCATGGTTCAGCAGTAATATTTTGAAAATTCTAGTTTGCATTCTGGAGCTGATTCTGATTCTGATTGGTCTTAGCCTGCCACTTCACAATGAGCTATGGACAATCTGCAATGGTGTAATCTAACACTTTGTAATAGGAGCATGTTGATGTTGGATTCCTGAAATATCTAGCATAATGTCCCAGTTGGCCACAATTATAACAGATTAATTGACCTCTACCTCAAACAAATCCTCCTCATCTGTGTCCATGGAATCCATCTCCTGGTTGATTAAATTGTGCATTTGATCTCTTTGTTATCTTATCTTGGATTTGCTTGTCACCCTTCATCATATAGGTATCAACTATACGTTCCTAGAGAAACTGATATGTTAGACAGTACTTATCATCATGCCTAACAGATCAATAGAACTTACAATAGAGAGTTGGAGGGGTAATTACTATTTTCTAAAGATATAAGCATTATTTTGATCGATAGACACTAGTTCGACAGACTTTGCACCACAACTGTTGTTTGTACAACATCGGAAGTCATTCTCTAGACTTGTGAGTAATATCAATATACTTGTGAGTCATACAAGTCCTTAATATCATCATATTTTTGAGGTAGTGATGTTATATTGTAGAGCTTGTGAGTAATATAAAGCTGAGACTTGTGAGTAATATCAAGACTGGCCTTGCATTGTATCAAGACTGTGGACTTGTGGTGTATCAAGATTGTGGACTTCTGTTGTATCAAGTCTATACTTGTGTTGTATCAAGTCAATTATTCTCATAGATGGTACCTTATGAGGATGGATCTCTAATTATGGAGATGGACTTGTGTTGTATCAAGTCATGTGGTTATACTATGTGATATATTGCTAGTCATGGTCACTAAGTGTTATAAGTCTCCTTTAGGGATTATCTACCCCTAGAGTGAATTAATTTAGCATTTAGATATATGGCCTAGGGTAATATATATGATCATCAATATGTATGGAATAATTCTTCTGAGTATGATATGATAAGATGGATAAATAATACACATATGGACCATGCATTAATTATTTAATGATAATGTGACAAAGCATAGAGAAAGAGAATTTGAATTTCCCATGTAAATGTCTAAGTGAACTCAAGTTATAAATCTTTAGTAAAATATGAATTTCTCAATCAATGCCTCAGTTAAAGCATCGGTTGAACTATTAATGAATGTAATTAGTTAAGTAAATAAGAGCTTAATTCTCATCAATCAACATGCATCAGTTAACAAAAGAGATCCATGCAAAAGTTAATAATAGAAATTGTGCATGGATGGCACTAAGAGTCAAACATTGATGACACTTAACTTAGCATGTTAACTAAGTGATCAACTGTCAGTTATATATTGAGTTCAATTCACATTTAGTTCAAGTAAATTTAGCATTCAGTTCAAGTCAGTTAACATTCAGTTCAAGCAAGTTGACATTAAGTTCAAGTTAGTTAACATTCAATTCAAGTAAGTTAACATTCAATTCAATTCAGCTCACTTTCATTTCAAGACAATGAACATTCAGTTAAAGATAATTAAGGAAATGAAGGGTGCTAATGTTTGTATGGAGGGAGTTCTAGTTAGCTCCTCCTTACGAATGCACTTTGTGGTGCTCTCACTATGTTTACTAATCCTCCTATGTGATACCTTCTGCATGCTAGGGTCTTTGGCTTGTTATTAATATGCTAGGCATATTGCAAGTTCAATACAGTTGCATACAGTTCTTTTTGCAGGGTTTCATTGGATCTATCTTCTCTCCTAGTGTGGTGATATCTCTTATCAGGCAATCTACTTGTGGTGTAAACCATTATCCGCGAATCTATCTATCATACTCAAAGAATCGTTGGGTTTTTTATCCTCCGTGTTTGGAGGGTTTTCCCAGGGTATATCTTGTCTCTCATGGTTGATTTATTTATGTGGATTATTTTTTTATGATATTCATATGTGGATGATATAAATATTCATATGTGGCATATATGAAATTCATAAGTGCTGAAATTGTTTGATAAATTTTTTAAAGTTCAAGCATATCCAATTTTTCTCAAACATCAACATGGTATCAGAGCATAGGGCATGAAGGATATTATTTAAGATAAGTGGAAAACTGTAGTGAGAGTGTAGAAATATAAACCTACATATATATTGAAGAGTTGAGAATAATATTGCATCCATGACATCAATCTCCATTCTACCAAAAGACCAACTTGAATGCACATCAAATTTCAACATGTGGAAAGAGAGGGTGTTGATTATTCTTAAAGAGCATGATATTGATTCATTCGTGAACACTGTGGTAGAGGATCCTACCACCGATGAAGGGAAAATAAACTTCAATAATAATCAATCAAAGGCCAAGCATACCATCTTTGATTCAGTTAAGGACAATCTCATGTCCATGTTCATTATGGTTAAGACTGCAAGGGAGTGTTTTGATACACACACCAATCTTTTCAAGAAGAAGGCCTCGAGTCAAAAAGAGGGGTGAATCCAAAGAATGGTTATGTACACTAAAGAGGATAATATTTTTCTCACGACAAGAATGAAGAAATGGAGAAATCATTTCAATACAAAGAAGCTCTTCCATTCAAGTGAATAAAGAAGGACTCTGGAATTCTCCACAAGGGTACATAGATCAAGAGGGAGCCCACACAAATCAATAAAATATAAGTACTTGTATTTTGATTATTACACACTATTATAAATAAGATCTATATGTTTTGTAATATGTTTCATGACTATCATATAAAGATCTGTAATCCTGGACTTTTGGAATTATGTTGAGCATATACATTATTGTTTATTTTGTATTAGCATATTGTCGATCTCATGAGTCCATATTATGTGATATAATATAGGACTGATATAAGACTTATGTAGGACTAATATATACTTACATATGACTGATATAAAGCTGAAAATTTCCTTCATAAGACATGAGATAGAGCATGCATGCTTTCTTCATGAGCCGTGAACATAGGACTGCATGAATGGTCAAAATATATCAAATAGAGTGATTCATGCTTGATTCACGAGATATGAATATGCAGCTGAATATTTCCTTCATAAAATATGAATTTTTGAACTAATATAGGACTAATATAGGGTTTCAAAACATCACATAATATATGAATGGGGTTATGTCAAAACATTGATTTAGTCTATGTACATAACTTTGTGAACCATTGCCAATATGTTGAAAGTTTCAATGTAATTACATTTATTTATTATGTAATCTTATTAATCATTTGAATAATTTTTACTGTAGGGAAAAACATATGCCCCGACCTACAAGAAAAGAATGACATGGAGTCATTCAGATTGATGATCTTGGAAAAGAGTAGATCAAGAGGTTCCTATGTTTCTTAGGAAGAAGACAAAGTAGAAGCCCTAATTATATTATGAGAAATGTAAAGAATCATAAAGGTAATGTATTTATATTAACCGTATTCATATATGTATTATATATAGAAGAGTATTAGTCTCCATGATGGAGGACTCAAATTTATGATTTTCACATATTAGATGTTGAGAGGGAGAAGCTAGATTTGCTAGCTCATGGAAAAACCATCCGAACCGGTTAAATTAACTTCCTTCTATGTAGAAACCATGTATGGTACTCATATTTAGAAGGAATCTATATGTAATAATTTTGGATGATTCTTAAGTTTAGAGGTGTAAGTGTCATTAGATATTATTTTCTTCTGTTGAGAAAATGTTCAGTAGAGTTCCTGAAAGGATTCAATAATAATGGATTATGAATCCGTGACCACACACATGGAGTTAAATATGATTCTTATTCATATTTGCAACATCTCATAGATGTTAGATATAGCTATACAGGTCCCATGATTAGTTATATGCCTTACATTCACTGCATATGCATGTACAACAAAGCATGTGTTGTGTTACCTACTTGGTACATGTGCATGTGGATTTTGACGAGTTTAGTGATCGAGAAATATCACATCAAATATGTTGCTCCAGATAGAGAATATTATAAGGCAATAAACCTTGACAAGGTTCCTTGCCAGTTATGTCTAAGACATGGTGCAAAAATTAGTTGTGTAACTCTTGTACATATCCACAAATGAGTAGAATTGCCAACATATTTACTAAGCCTATGTCCATGACAAGATTGGTATAGTATAGAAAAAATCCTATAGTTGAAGAGAGAGTATTGATGTATATTCACAAGCAACAACAGTTAAAAGTCCCCAAACTAGTTAGTCATGATGCATGACTCAAGCATCCAAGGGTTGTGATATCTTGAGGAGAAAATACACTTGAGCAAAGACATGGTCAAAGTCTCAGAGACTATTGGATACTATTGAAGAGTTATAGTATGAACTATCAAAGCACAGTTAAAACCTCTTGGAGAGGTTAGATATCCATACCGTTGGCTATGTGGGGTAATGTGATATGAAATCACTATGAAAGTGATCTGGCCTTGAAGAACATCACAGAGAATGGAAATCTCACTAAGAACTTCTTCAGATGGTAGAAGATTCTTGAAGTCAACAACTATTGAAGATTGAAACAAAAATAAGACTTTCTTTCTACATAATTTTACACAATTAGTGTTTTTCATATGATGGATATGAAATCCATAGTTTCTAGTTTAGAGAAACTTCATTGTGGATCGGATCCAGATGATGCTACTTTGAATAAGTGTTGTCACACTCAGATTGCAAGGTTACTAGTAATACACATAAAGAATCATATAATCATAAAAGATACAAGAGACAAGAATAGTGGATAGAATAACAGCTTATATTACTCAATACACATGTGGGTTCATACACAAAACCGAACCAAATTCTTTACATGGATCAACGACCTATTTATACATTTACAAGACATTATGGTAACTACTTGTCAGTTCAGCCAACCGACATGACCGATGAGGCTGACCTAATATACAATTAGTTAGCTAAGCCGACTAGCTCCTCCAACATACCCCTCGGGAACAAAATATTTCTTCGTCCTAAAAAAATAGGGGAGGTAACAAAAATGAATGTCTCAAGTAGTTCCTACAATTGCTTTGTTTATGGACTATGTTGTATGATTGATGGTCGTTTATGTACACAAATCTCCACGATGGATTCTGATGTAACTGCTAACTGGTGTTGAAATTCTTCCCAATTGTGGAGTGCTTTCTGGATATCGATGGTCAAGGTTGTGATGCTTGACAAGTTTGACATCTTCTGCTGAATCGATAAGCCCACAATATTACTCATGTTGGGGCCCAAAATTTGTGCTTTCTCCTTTGTAGTGTCAAGTAATCTCTTCATGTGCAGGCGAATCTCGTCGAGGTTGTCCAAGCTAGGATTGGCTTGAGTTAACCACTGGTGTGCTTGTTTCTCAAGTTTGTCCAGCTTTGCTATTTCTAACATAAGTTGGTGTTGATTTTTTTTGCTCATTGCTTCTGTGTCACCTCGCTGGCTCTATAGTGATTTAATATGCTCACATGTATTCATTAGCTGCTGAAATATTTGGCTATAGTAGGTAACCCAAATTCTTAGTGTTTCCTCCGTGACATTAGATTCCTCAAAATGTTCTTTCAGCATTTTGTGAGCTTCTGAGAACATTGTAAACTGATTTCTTAACAATACAAAGGTTTGTTCCATCTACTCTTGCTTCTTTACCTATAGCTATGTTTGCAGAATAGACATGACACTTTCAAATAGTCAGTAAGCCTGTTCCAACAGTGTGTCGGTGTCAGCTTTCTTTGGTACTGGAATGATTGTTTGTGTCAGATCTCTAAATTTTGTTAGAAATTCGACTTGTTATGTTTTAAGTTTTTTAATCTGTGCTTGTCATCTTTCTTTCCTTACTTTAGATTCTTTATTGAGGGACTCAAACAGCTCGTCTAGTTCTTCGTCCTTGATTTTATGTGTATCCACCGTTGTGGTTGAACCTAGCTGGGCTAGGTGGATGGATGATGTTATATGTTGTTGTTCCTTCTCTGTTTTCTTTTTCTCTTTTCTCTCTTTTATTTTTCACCGAGATTGTTCTTTTTTTTGTGCATCATCTGCTCTCGTTGGCAATGGTTTTGTCTGTTGATGTTATGTCTATTGTTCTGCTGTACTTCCTAGTAAATCGAGGTTTACCAACTATGTTTTGGAAAGGGGATCAGTGGATGGTTGTGTAATTACTGGTGGTATGGAAGGTGGAATTGAGGTTGAAGGTGGTGTCGGTGAGGGTAGGTGCTCTGAAGTCGATGGGGGGTTTAGAATGACATCTGTCGGTATAAGATTCTTGACTACTAGTGGTGAATTGAGATGTTCATTAGGCTCGACAAAATCGATGAGGTCGACCATTTCTTGATCTATTGCTAATGTTTCAGTTTGGTCATTTGCATTAAGATCACCTGATATGGCTCCTTCATCTGCTTTGTTTATCAGTTGCAAGGGATTTCCAGTGGATGGTATGAATGATGAAATGTGTGATGTGAAAACTTGGGATGTTTTGTTGGGATTTCTTTGAAATTTTGATTTAATAACTCCGATAATATTTGGTTTTCGTATAGACTTTTGTGGTTCAGGGTGCTGGGTGATTGCAAGAAGTTGTTGGGAAGGGCCTGATGTTGGGGCGCGTACCCTAAGGATTACTAGTTGTGGTAACTTCGCGGCTGTTGGTAAGCGGAGTTATGGGTCAAGATAGTCTTAGGGGTGTCAGGGTAAGTCAAAACCCTCTTTTTTGTAATAAACCCATGGTTTAAATCCATGGTTTAGGGTTTTTTTTGGGTGCCCATGGTTTAAGACCATGGTTTTGTAAAAATGCGCGGTATAAATAAGCGCTTATGTAAAGAAGATAGGTTAGGTTTTATGATGAAAGAAAGATTAAGGCGAAGCTAATATTGGTTTTGTGGAAGAAGGTTAAGTCCCAGCTATGTGCGTGGACGACCTCTGCAGCTGTGTGCGCAGAGGGTTTTGTAAAGAAGATTGTAAGGAAAAACCTGCAGCTGTGTGCGCGGCTTTTTGAGGACTGAAAGGATCTGCAGCTGAGTGTGCAGATCAAACTGTGGTTTTGTAGCAAGTTGAATAGAACACAGTTTGTGGGCGTAGCCCCTACACCGGGGGTGAACCACGTTATATCCGGTGTTGTGGTTTCTTGTGCTGTTTCTGTTTCTATTTATTTTATGCATTAATAACTGTATACATCTGATAAGTTAGATCGCTGCTAACATTTAGCTTCGCTGTGAATTCCCTGTAGTGGGTTGAGCAAGTCACGACTGTTTATTTATTTGCAAAGTTGTATGTGAATGAATGGTGAAACTTGTAATTATTGATTAATAAGGTGATTAAAAGGCTAAGGTACAGTAATCCCTCTTTGCTTGCAGAAACCTGATTCTGCGGCATCCCATAGCTGTTTCGGGTGAGACTGCAACTTGTGCGCAGGTTGTTGCTGAAAGGGCCAACACTGTGGGTCTTTTGTTGGTGCGACACAAAAGGTTTAAACCTGGGTCTGCCCTATTGCCCAACAAATTGGTTCCGTTGCCGGTTGAACTCAGTACCTGCTCAAGAGGGGTTTACCTTGTACCACAAGGGCTATGTTCTGGAGGACCTCTGGGAAGGAAATCAGTGATTGGTTTGCTGAGATCTGTTTGCAATTTGCGCAGCAAGAGAACGCCATTCCACGGTGAAATGCAAGTGAATTTTTACAAAGGTATGTTTTTGTGATGCTTATGAAATTATTTTTTTGGTAGTATCCACATAGAGTTGCACCAGTGGTTGGTAGCGAAGCTGAACGACAGTTTTTCAAAGGTCCCCGCGGTAAGTTTTTGAATTTATTAAGCTTAAGGATTGAAATACTACTGGCCGAAACGGGTATATTGTTGTTGAATCGGACTATTAGTTTCGTCGTACTAACATATGTTTGCAAGTGACACTCCCTTCGACGAGCAAAGTGGGTTGCTGCGAAACGGAAAAAGGTATAAGAGAGATTTTGACCCTTCTTCCTTAGGTCAGGTTACCGCGTCCACCCCTGTAAACCCTGACGAGTCAGATTCCGAAGACGACCCTTCGGTTGGAAACCCTTCGGTCACCCCGCAACGCCGCTCCGCTACCCATGACATTCCATCGTAGTCTGCGAGTCAACCAGGCCCGAGTATTCCAGCCACAGGCCAGTCTGCCCCCGTAAATCCTCCCCCATCGACATCCTGTCCCCCTCCCAACCACCCAGAAACTCCATGGCCCACCTCGTTGATGACATTAAACTCCCCATCTTTAAAGGCACGGGATCAGAGGACCCAGAACAATTCTGGTTTCTATGCGAAGCGGTATGGAATGCGAAGAAAATTACAGATCCGGATGTGCGAGCCGCGCAACTCATTACTTCTTTTCGAGACCGGGCTCTGACATGGTTCATGAAATTTTCCAGCTCTCAGAGCCCTACTTTAGGCGAGATCAAGGCGGCTATAGTCAAAGAATTTAAGAAGCCTAAATCGGAGTCGCAGAGCATCACCGAACTCAAGGAGATTCAACAGTGGCGGGGCGAATCAGTCTGGGACTTTGATCAGAGATTCAAAGTTTTACTAGACCAAGTCAGCTTTACCATTAGTCCTGCGCAGCATAAGGAATGGTTTATTGCAGCATTGTTACCACATATCCGAACTCCACTCATGCAACAGAAGGTTGGTGACCAACAAGAGGCTCTGGAAATCGCAATGAAACTAGAGACTGCCCCTGTCGGAGATGACTCTGGTATTGCTCAAATCCAAGTGCAGTTAGCCGCGATGGATCTAGAACTTCGCGAGATGAAAAAGGGAAAACCTAATCGCGAAGAGGTCTGGTGTATGCATTGTCGGACCGAAGGTCACGACAAGGAACGGTGCCCTCTGGTAAACAAGTACCTGCAGACCGGTACGCTGAACCCCTTTCCACCGCAAGTTCTCTATTGTGAGCTCTGCAGAATGACAGGTCAACACCGACCTGAGAACTGTTACCTGCTGCAAAGGTATGGGCAGGGACCTAAGAACTCCTACTATAATTTTTGCAAATCTGTAGGTCATAATGAGGATGAGTGCCGCACCTATGATGCCTACCGGGTGCACACTGAAGGCCCAAGTAACGATAGTTATGGATACCAGGGGGGTGCCTCGGGACGAGGTACGTCTGGAGGCCGTGGAGGCATGGCCGGGAACAGCCGAAGCCAATTCGTGTGTTACAATTGAAACCAAGCTGGGCATTTGGCTCGCGACTGTCGGAACCCCACTACGACATGTCGGTATTGCTGCACCGTAGACCATGTGATTGAGCAGTGCCCCCAGTTGATCGCTAAGATTTAGGCACGACAGACTACCCCTACTCAGAGCCTCCAGATGATTTCTGTGGAGCCCCACCCTGCGGCAACCATCAATGTCGTTACAAGAAGTGGAGTTACGACACACATCCAAAATACGCCAAATCGGCCTGTCGAAGCTCTAGTTCGTAAGGCTCCTGAGAAAATTCCTGCATTTGATATCATCAGAGAGAGAGACATTCATGGAGGCCAAGAAGGATTTTGCTGGCCCTAGCCCACCCAGCGCGCCTGCGCAGCCTCAGTCGTCACCCTGCGATGCATCACTAGATAAAGTAAGTATACTATCCACCTTTTTGCAAAGTTGCCTCAAACTTTTAAGAAATCAAGCTGCTCTGAATGAGCTGCAGAACGTCATCGCTTCCTACGAATCTCTGCAAAGTTGTGGTCAGGACAAAACTGTTCATCGAGTCAGCAGGACCGGTAGGGAAATGCGATTGAATGCTCAGATAGGGGCATATGATATGACCGATCTTATTCTGGACTTGGGGTCCGATGTAAACGTTTTACCCAAACAAACCTGGGAACAAATGGGGAAACCAACCCTTGCCTGGTCCCCTATACAGTTGCGGCTAGCCAACCAACAAAAGATTGTACCTTTAGGAAGATTCCTGGATCTCCAAATAGATATTGACGGAGTCAGCACTTTCACGGATTTCGAAGTAATTGAGATCATTGACGACAGCAACCCTTACCCGGCCCTGTTAGGAATTGAATGGGCAATGGCAAATGCCGCAGTCATCAACCTAAAGAAGAGACAGATGGTCTTCGAAGGGAAAGACTTCAGGGTCATCCTGCCCCTGGATCCTTCACAAGGGGAACGGTACATCGAGCCACTCCGCCATGAGGATCAAGCTGATGTGGAACCTATATCTACTATCGCGGCGCAGGAAGAAGGTTATGCGGATCCTCCGGCCGCAGGGTGGGAGTCTGGTAGCTCCTATATGACGGACTCTGAAGATGAATTAGAAAGTTGGCAACACCGATTATCTGAGCACCATCGGGGCAGCAATGCCTGCCTTACCAAATCTCTCAGATGGGTCGACTCACAAACCAGAACTATACCTGTGTATGATGGTTCGACAGATCCTGAACCATTTATTGCACAATTCTCAGACCAGATACCTGACCTACAGAAAATGGAGGCCCTAGAGTTAGCATTCAGAGCCACAGCAGTCAGATGGTGGACGAGCCATAAGAAGCAGATCCCTACCTGGAAAGCATGTCAGAAGCTGCTTTGCCTAAGATTCTCAGACCAGTTGGCAAAGGCGCGAAGCAAGTTTGATGGGAAAACTTGTCCCCAGGACCACTTAAGCAAATGCTACGAGGCATGGAAGTATGTACCTCAGGATGAGTGGGTACATATATTTGTGCACACACTGGGACCACTAGCGAAGAACTGGTACGCGGAGGCTGAACTTCGCCAAGACACTGTAAGTTGGGACTGTCTTGTTCATAGCTTTATCCATACCTTCTCTACTAATGATGTCTGTCCAGCCCTCGATGCAGCTATCAGGATCATCCATACTAAGGTATTTAACGAACAAGAAGTGACAGAAAATTGCCCTGATTGGGCCACACAAGAAGCCCTCGCAGTCGAATGTTATAACTTCACAGTCGACGAGGAGGAGGACCCGCGTCGTCTTGATATCCCTGAATCAGAAGGATACTGCGACGTGCATGGACTGGCAGTCGAAGTTCCCGAAGTGACGCAGCCCTTGAAGACGCACACAGTTAACATTGGATCCGAGGAACAGCCTAAGTTTGCTACCATTGGCGACTATTGGGATGACGAGATGGTCAACAAGGTAACTCAACTTCTCCACGAATACCAAGATCTTTTTCCGACAAAGTTCTCTGAAATGAAAGGTATCTTGGGAGATATCGGAGTAATGAAGATCTCCCTGAAGCCTGATGCGAAGCCTGTGAAGCAGCGCCCTTATAGATTGAATCCAAAATACAAGGAAAAGGTTAAGCTAGAGTTGGATAAGATGCTTGCTGTAGGGATAAGTGAACCTGTTGAAGAATCTGAGTGGGTCAGCCCTATGGTCGTCCAGGAGAAGAAGACTAAGGGTGAAATCCGCATCTCTGTCGATCTAAGGAAACTCAATGATGCTTGTCTGCACGACCATTTTCCCACTCCCTTTACAGATGAAGTGCTCAACAATGTCGGAGGTCAAGAAGTATACTCTTTTACCGATGGGTTTTCGGGCTACCATCAGATCCGAATTGCTCCAGAGGACCGTCATAAGACAACCTTTGCTACCGAAATGGGATCCTTCCAGTATACTGTCATGCCCTTCGGGCTGAAGAATGCACCTGCCATATTTTCACGAGTAGTCATCTCTGCGTTTAAGGAATACATACACAAATTCCTAGAAGTTTACTTTGATGATTGGACTATTTTTGGGCTCGTAAAAGACCATATAACTAGTTTGAGACTTATGTTGGACAAATGCAGACAGCACCAAATCTCCTTGAACTTGAAAAAGTGCATTTTCTGTGCACCCTTTGGCATTCTACTTGGTCATGTGGTATGTAAGCAGGGATTGATGATGGACCCTGCGAAGATCGCTATTATTGTGAACCTGCCACCTCCGAAGTCCGTCAAACAACTTCGCACAACACTGGGTCACACCGGTTACTACAGGAAATTCATCCAAGGATATGCCAAGATTACTGCCCCAATGGAAAGGCAGCTAAAGAAGGATATTAAGTTCGAATGGACATCAAAATGCCAAGCAAGCCTCGACATTCTGAAAGAAAAAATGGTCACTGCCCCTATCCTAGTATTCCCTGACTGGAACAAGGAGTTTCATGTGCATGTTGATGCATCCTCTATTGCTTTAGGTACTGTGCTCGCCCAGCCAGGCGCAGGTAATATCGATCACCCTATCTCTTTTGCCAGCAGAAATTTATCTACAGCAGAGAAAAATTATACTACAACAGAACGTGAAGGCCTTGCTATGGTATATGCATTACAAAAATTCCGACATTATCTGCTAGGATCTCATTTTAAGATGTTTACTGACCATTCTGCTTTGAAGTACTTGGTTAACAAACCTGTGCTAGGTGGAAGAATATGCAGATGGTTAATTCTATTTCAAGAATATGATTTTGAGATCATTGTTAAGCCTGGAAGACTTAACCTAGGACCTGACCACTTGTCGAGGCTCGAGTCAGGCGAAGAACCTACCAATATGGACGACGACCTCCCCGATGCACAATTATTTGCTATACAGATAGTTGATGAATATTTCCAGGATATTGCTCAGTATTTGTCTACAGGTATCCCCCCTTCAGAGATGACCACACAGCAGAAGAAGCAGTTGGTGGTTCGAGCCGCGGACTTCACTTTAATAGCAGGGCAGCTGTATAAAATGGGACCAGATGAGATACTGCGCATATGTGTTTTGGAACACGAAAAACCTCTAATATTGGCGGAAGCACACTCTGGTGCAACAGGAGGTCACTATGCAGGAAAAGCCACAGCGCAGAAGATTTTGACAGCCGGTTTATGGTGGCCCACACTTCACAAAGATGCAAGAGAATATTGCCACAGCTGCGACATATGTCAGAGGACAGGTAAACCATCTAGGAGGGATGAAATGCCCCTAGCTCCGCAAGTAACATTGCAGGCCTTTGAAAAATGGGCCATTGACTTTGTTGGTCCTATCAGCCCCCCTGCGAAAAAGTCAGGAGCTAGATACATCATTACAGCAACTAATTATCTTACCCGTTGGGCCGAAGCTCAACCAATCAAGACCTATAGCGCTGCTACTGCTGCGAAGTTCATCTTCGACAACATCTTATCTAGATTTGGGTGTCCCAAAGTTCTTATGAGTGATCAGGGATCACATTTCCTGAACAGGACTATTGAAGTATTGACTGAAGAATTTCAGGTGTATCATCAAAAGAGTACCGCATATCACCCACAAGCAAATGGGACTGTCGAAGCTTTTAACAAAATCCTTGAGCATGCATTGACAAAGGTTTGTAACGCTAACAGGAATGATTGGGATCTGCGAATTCCAGCGGTGCTATGGGCTTACAGAACTACTTGCAAGAAGTTGACAGGCCATACACCCTTTCGACTAGTTTATGGACAAGAAGCTGTCATGCCCATGGAATACATTGTTCCCAGCCTCCGGATATCTGCTTTCACCGAGATGGATGACCCAGCCATAATCACAGAAATACTGAAACAGATATTAGAACTTGAAGAGGATAGATTTTTCGCAGGCTTCCAACAACAGGTGCAGAAAGCTCGAGAAAAAGCGTGGCATGACAGACACATCAAGAAGAAACATTTTCAGTAGGGTGATCTTGTGCTCCTTTATGACAGCAAATTCATGAAGTTCCCTGGAAATTTTAAGACACATTGGAAAGGACCGTATGTAGTACAGAAAGTTACTAACGGGGGCGCAGTCCAACTAGCCAAGTTAAATGGTGAGCTTTTCCCCTCTATGATAAATGGGAGCCGTTTAAAAAAGTAAACGGACAGGCCAGGTACTCAGAACAGGAGGTAGCACCAACCAAATAAGTAAGATGCTTGTCGCACTATGGATTATCGTAGTTTGTTATGTCTACAGGATGCGAAGCTACAAGTTGGTCGTAGGTCGCAGGGACAGGTTGTGTCGAAGTCGAAGGCTGTCAAGGTGTGTCGCAGCCCAAAATGTGACGGATGGGACATACTGCATTCGGCGGCGCTGGCACGAGAGTTGCTCTCATTACTGGTCATAATGAGATTTTGGGAAAATCCGGCGCTGTGTGGAGCAGATTTCCGGAACTTCATCAGATTTGGCATCATTACTGCACCATGATGCCAAATTCCGCCTTGGGATTCTATAAGGAGCCATCTCGACCTGTATTTTCTGCCTGAAGCACATCTGTGACATATTCAGCCCGAACTATGTCGAACGACTGTAATGTTCAGGAGCTAGTACGGGAAGTAAGGGACAGAGGTCTGCAGCACCTTCTAAGTACCCCGCTAGCACAACTCTACTTGGCTAAGTACATCGACAGGCAGGAGTTTGCTCTAAATTTGCAAAGACGACCAGGAGTTTGCTCTAACGTAGAGCAACCAAGGGCGTGAGGCCTCGCAGAAAGACTCTGGGGAATCCCACCAAGCAATCTTTCGGCATAACAGAACCATGCCAGCTATACTCCTCCTGCAGTGGGACACGCAATCCCAGGGGACCCCAAAGTCGTGGATGGTCAGGTATCGGCCATCGCAGTGAAGGATGGTGTTGCAGGTGGTCGCGACGGTTTTCATCAGTAAAACTTCTGCAAAGGACAGAAGTACGCAGCCGGCAGCAGCATGGAGAGCTTCAACAAGCAGTACACTATGTCTCATCAGCGAAATTCTGCCACCAGAGAAGCTGAAGAGTGTCCTGGGACGGGCCACTAGTGAGTCTTAGGGGCCTGTTGGGGCGCGTACCCTAAGGATTACTAGTTGTGGTAACTTCGCGGCTGTTGGTAAGCGGAGTTATGGGTCAAGATAGTCTTAGGGGTGTCAGGGTAAGTCAAAACCCTCTTTTTTGTAATAAACCCATGGTTTAAATCCAGGGTTTAGGGTTTTTTTTGGGTGCCCATGGTTTTGTAAAAATGCGCGGTATAAATAAGCGCTTATGTAAAGAAGATAGGTTAGGTTTTATGATGAAAGAAAGATTGAGGCGAAGCTAAGATTGGTTTTGTGGAAGAAGGTTAAATCCCAGCTGTGTGCGTGGACGACCTCTGCAGCTGTGTGCGCAGAGTGTTTTGTAAAGAAGATTGTAAGGAAAAACCTGTAGCTGTGTGTGCAGGGGCCTGCTGCTGTGTGCGCGGCTTTTTGAGGACTGAAAGGATCTGCAGCTGAGTGCGCAGATCAAACTGTGGTTTTGTAGCAAGTTGAATAGAACACAGTTTGTGGACGTAGCCCCTACACTGGGGGTGAACCACGTTATATCCGGTGTTGTGGTTTCTTGTGCTGTTTCTGTTTCTATTTCTTTTATGCATTAATAACTGTATACATCTGATAAGTTAGATCGTTGCTAACATTTAGCTTCGCTGTGAATTCCCTGTAGTGGGTTGAGCAAGTCACGACTGTTTATTTATTTGTGAAGTTGTATGTGAATGAATGGTGAAACTTGTAATTATTGATTAATAAGGTGATTAAAAGGCTAAGGTACAGTAATCCCTCTTTGCTTACAGAAACCTAATTCTGCGGCATCCCATAGCTGTTTCGGGTGAGACTGCAACCTGCGCGCAGGTTGTTGCCGAAAGGGCCAACACTGTGGGTCTTTTGTTGGTGCGACACAAAAGGTTTAAACCCGGGTCTGCCCTATTGCCCAACACCTGACTTGACAACTGGTTTTTTGGTATTTAGTTGTTGAACTCCTAGGAAAAGGTTGGGAAGTTTGTTGATAAATTATTACAGGTCGGCATCTTTATCAGATTTTTCTTTGAATTTTTTAGATAATTCCTGCATGTAAGGAATTGTTTGGGGAACAGAGGTCAGGTTTGGTACTTCTTCTACGACTATTTGGGTTGGGGATGGAGGTGGTGGAGTGGTAGTTAAATCTACAGACTCAACTTCAGGAGGGGTGGTGACTCTTACCCTTTTTTTTTTACTGCTTTGCTTCTTCTTCCATGAATCTTTTGAACTATTCTTCTACAAATACCTTATTCTTAGCACCACCCTCTAGTATTTTAGTAGCTCTGGCATGTAAGTCATCCTCATCATCAGATTCCTATTGGAGAATGAGTCTGCATTTTCCTTTTCCTTTGACTGGAGTACTTTTCTTTTTACGGGGTTTAGATATTTCTAGAGCTAATTGTTTGATGCGTTGTTTTTTCATAGCATACTCTGGGTTGTTGGCCTGAGTTTCCTCATCTGTTTGCTCATCCTCCTCCTCCTATTGTTGTGTTGATTCAAGTGTTTTTTATGTTGGCGGTACTGCAACTATTTGAAGAGTGTTTATCTCTTCTGCTGGGGTGTCCTCTAGGGTAAAGGTGTTGATATGAAGACGTACTTCATAATATTCCTCCTTCTCCTGGTCGGTTAAGGGCTCGATAATAGGCTGATTAGTTTTCTTTGCAAGAGCTGGTATGGATATATTGGTGTTAGATTTTCGGGATAAATCTGTGAAAATATCCTCAACTGATGGACGATAATTGATCATTTTAGCTTTCCTCGCGTCTCCCTACATGAACCAGACTGCACTGTGATCCAAATCTAACTGGATATGTGCTTTCGGCGACAAACTTCTTCGGATATTCTGGGGTACCCTCCATCTGGCCGTTTTGATCTTTAGATTTTTGAACCAGTTGTCTATAATACTTTAGCCGCTTCTAGTTCCTGAGAATTCCTAGCCATTGAAAATAGTTTGAACCTCCACATGTGGGTCTCCGACAGGTCGTATGTAATACATCACAATCCATATGATTAAAGATGAGAATCTGATTGCTGCACCTTCCTACCAAGATTTTATGCAGATATTATTGACAAGATCAGCTAAGTATTGCGCCCAACAGTAGGTTTTCCCTGTCTCCACTATGTTGTCGATAGCTTGCAACATGTCAAGTCTTAAATCACATCTGCACATCGTATTTGTTAGTCCTGCAGACACAATTTTTTCTACTATATTAGGTGTGGTGTACTAAATATGGATGATTATCTTCCCTTTAGAGTTCTTCCTGGTTGGAGTGCCTGATATTTTTTCAACCAACCCTAGTTTTGAACCTACGGGAACTAGTTCGCCCTTATTTGATAACCCTGTAAGTCTGTAAATGACATCGTTGGATATCTCAATAGGTTTGTTAAAGTATAATTTCCCATTGTGATACCGACTAATGATGACTTTTGCTTTAATTTCCTTCCCCCCCCAAAGCTTTCCATGAGCAACGCATTTATATAACTCATGATGGTGCTGACATTTACTTTTTGAGCTTCTGTTGTCATTTTCTTGGCTTCATATGCCCATTTTTTTTATTTTAGCCCATAGTCTCGACCATGATGATTCCTGAAATTTTGCTTTGTTGATGTTTTCCAGTATTTGTATCAATGGGGTTGTAGTGTTTTCTATCTCCTTTGCTTTGTTCGTTGTAGATATCATCTTCTTTGGTGCCATTATGTTGGTAAATTTCCCTTGTTCTTGAACAAGTATCTTGATCTTGGGAGTCCGATAGATTTGTCTCTCTAGCTCTTCGTAAAATGATGTGAAGTCTTCATCTGATGTGGTATTTATAGGTGGAACGGACGATGATCTGGTCAATGAATGCTTTAACTACTATTCTTGAGAATATGGCTAGTGCATTTTTAAGACCAAATGGTATATATTTGTAAGCAAATGATCTGAATTCACAGACGAATGTTGTCTTCTTTTGATCCTTCTTGGCGATTGGTACTTGATTATATCCTGAAAATCCACCTGTAAACACGTAACACTCATGCCCTGCAAATTCATTTAGGATAATTTCATCTGCAAGCGGAGTTGGAAATGGGTCTGTCATGGTGACTTTGTTTAGCTCTTGGAAGTATACACAGATTCTCAATCTTGTCAGGTCATGCTTTTTTGGTTGTACGATCATTGGGATTTCCCATTCTGACTGGTCAATTGGGTAGATGATTCCAACCACTAGCATATTATCGATCTCTTTTTTCACTATCTCTTTATATTTGTGAACAAGTTTGTAAGTCTGTTTCTTTAGAGGTCTTTCCTCAGGTTTCATATCAATCTTCATTTCACCCATTTCCTGAACTAAACATTTGAGGTCTTTATGTTGATGTATTTGTAACTTCAGAATGTATTCATCTATGTATCTTATGTATTGTAACCCGATGTTTATTTCGGGATGTGTCTATTATGTAATTGAGTCATGTTGTCATGCCCCGATGTTCTGATCAGGAGAATCAATAATGTAAACAAGTCATGTCAATTCATAGTGGGTAACCTTCCAATTGTCTAAGGGTTAAAGTCCCCACAGTTCCGGGGCACTAGGGTTATTAGAATCTCCTAGTAGAGGTCGGCCCTAGTAGGTTTTTACTCATGTCAGGACTAGTATAAATAGAGAGTTGGGGTCTCTATTTAGGACACATCACTCACACACTCAAGTGTAGCGCATAGTTGAGGAAGGAGAAGACACTGGGGCTAGACAAGAAGAAGATTACTGCTGTCAGGAGTGCATCTTACTGTTTTGGGGTTTTACATCTTGTACTGATTCTATCTCTGAGGAAGTTGCGGGGTTTTCTCCATTTATGGTTTCCCCGATGAAAAACACTGTGTTCATTGTATCTTGTGTTTGATTGTTGTACTTGTTGTTCTCTCAGTAAATATCCTAACATAATGCTAGCTTAATGTTGAAAAACTAACATGGTATCATAGCTAACCTGAGAAGAAGACACTGTGCAACTGCGGGAACTAGGGATTCCTAGTTTGTGGATCTTCCTCCATAAATTTTCAGCAAAAGTAAGGTGGAATAACTCTCCTCCTTAGGGCGCATCTTTCTATCAAAGTAGAATCCAATTCTGAGGTTTTTCAATTTTGGACCTGTCACTATTGTCAAAAATTAGGGCTTTTTATAGAAGAGGAATTTTTCAGTGAGCCTAGGCCTGGATTGATATCCTCCCCAAAATTGAAGTTAGGGACAAATTTCAAGGCATTTGGGTGGACAGAACTCCAGAACAGCAAAACCCTACTTTACTCCTGAACTAGCTCTACAGGATTTCAGCTCAAGTTTCCAATCCGACATCTTGAACCTGGTAAGATCTAAAATATTTTGTATTTCCATTTGAAGTGCTCAGTTAAGATGTCTCATCATACCAAGCTTGATGAAAATCTTGAGGGAACTGATAACTTCCGAGCTTGGAAGTATAGGATCTCCCTGGTCCTGGAAGAGAATGAGTTAGACTCCTACATCCATGAGGAGGTTCCAGTTCCAGAGGGAGATGAGGCTAAGGCCTTACATAAGAAGAAGATGGTTATGGAAAAGAGGATCATTGCTGATTCTATCAAGGATCACCTTATCCCAAAGGTGTCCTCTCTCAAGACACCTAAAGCTATGTTTGATGCCCTAACCAAATTGTTTGAAGGGAAGAACATAAACCGGAAGATGACCCTGAGAAACCAAGTGAAGAATGTAAAGATTCAGAATGTAGAAACAATCCAGTCTTACTTCACAAGAGTTTCTTAGATCAAAGAGAAACTAGAAGCAGTTGATGAAGAAGTGAAAAATGCAGAGATTGTAATGACTACCTTGATTGGCCTTCCTAGGTCATGGGATTCTTTCATCCAAGGAATCTGTGCTAGAAAGAAGTTAGTCAAGTTCTACAGACTATGGGAAGAGTGCTCTCCAAAAGAAGCTCGGATAGCAGCTTGAGAAGAGAAGATGGGAAGTGAAGACCAAGCTCTCACGGTACACTCCAAGTCTCACTCCAAGTCAAACAAAAGAAGACCTCATAGCTCCAGAGGTAAGCACTCTCACAAAGATAACACTAGAAAAGATGTATCTAGGATAATATGCTATACATGTGATGAAGCAGGACACTATGCAAGGAATTGTCCTAACAAACAGAAGATAATGAAGAAGAGCAACAAAAGAAGAAATCATGCTCATGCTGCAGAGGATGATGAACCATCCAGGAAGAGATCCAGATATGAAAGTGAAGATTCTTCAAGCGAGGATGAATATGTTCTGATATTCGCTGTCACGGGTAACATTACTCATGGAAGTGATGATTGGCTTATAGACAGTGGGGCTTCCAAACATATGACTGGATTCAAGGAATATTTTGTGAGACTGTCAGAACATGAATCACCTCACAAGGTAAAGCTAGGAGATGACTACCAATTTCCAATAAAAGGCAATGGGGAATCTTCCTATAGACTAGACTTTGGAAAATATCTAACAATGAAAGAAGTATTGTTTGTTCCAGGACTCAAGAAGAACCTTCTCTCCATATCAGCGCTAGATGGAAAAGGAATGCGGGTTGCATTCATAGATGGTCAAGTCATCATGTGGCCAAAAAGGAAAGACTATTGATGATGCGGTAGTGATTGGAGAACAAGAAGGAGGATTGTACAAATTGAAGGGCCATCCAGAACTTTAGCATAGAAGGCTTGCACATGTGCATTACAGAGCACTACCTATTGCAAGCAAAGTTGTCGAAGGTCTTCCAGAAATCCAAGCAAAACATGATGGGGTCTGCAAAGGATGTGTGAAAGGAAATAATACAAAGAAGACATTTCCAAGAAGAAAAAGCAAAGCAAAAGGAATCTTGGAGATCATCCACTCCGATGTATGCGGTCCTCTGTCATCAAACTCTCTAAGCGGGTATGCATATTATGTTTCTTTTATTGATGACTTTTCTAGGAAGACATGGGTTTACTTCATGAAGAACAAAGACGAAGTATTCAGTAAGTTCAAGGAATTCATAGCCTTGATCGAGAACCATACTGAAAAGAAGATCAAGACCATTTGATCAGATAATGGCGGAGAATTCACTTCAAATGAATTCAAAGAGCTATGCAAAGAATCAGGGATTAAGAGGGAGTTGTCCACTCCTTATAATCGACAACAGAATGGGATTGCAGAACGGAAGAACATAACTATCATGGAAGTTGCAAAAGCAATGCTTCATGATCAAGACCTTCCTATGCATCTTTGGGCGGAAGCTACCAGAACAACGGTGTATGCACAGAACCATACTCCACATAGAGTACTTGAGAACAAGACTCCTGAAGAAGTCTTCTCCAGCAAGAAACCAGAAGTCAACCATCTCAGAATATTCAGCTATCCTGTGTACATCCACATTCCAAAAGAGAAGAGGACTAAATTAGACCCTTCAGGAAAGAAGGGTATATTTGTGGGATACTCTGAAAGCTCGAAGGCTTACTACAGAATATATTTCCTAGGATACAAGAAGATTGACATCAGCAGGGATATGACATTTGATGAAGACATAGCTTATACCAAATCCAGAAAGAGACCTGCTGAAGAACCTGAAGAAGCATAAGCACCCAGAATTCATGATACAACCATGAATGAAGAAACTCAAGAAGAAGATCGAGAATTTGAAGAACCACAAAGACCTGTAGATCCACCTCTGGAGAAGAATCCTCATAAGAGGAAAGCTGCTTGGGTACAAGAACTTATCCAAGGTGCGGAAAGATATGGGGCTCCAGAAGAGAATCACAGAGAAAGAAAGAGGACAAAATCTTGTTTTGGGTATGTAGCTTTACTATGTGATTTCATTTATAAAGAACCTTCCGGTTATGAAGAAGCGGCAGAACAGAAAGAATGGAAGGATGCTATGATCGAAGAGTACCAATCAATCATGGAGAATGATGTTTGGGATGTTTTCCCAAGACCAGATGGGAAGTCAATTGTAACTTCCAAATGGATCTACAAGATCAAACATGTTGCAGATGGTAGCATTGAAAAATATAAGGCAAGATTTGTAGCTCAGGGTTTCTCTCAGAAAGAGGGAATAAAATATGAAGAAACCTTTGCACCTGTAGCCAGATACACTTCCATCAGATCAGTACTTGCTCTGGCTACAGTGATGAAATGGAAGATACACCAGATGGATGTCAAGACTGCTTTCTTGAATGGTGTAGTGGAAGAGGAAGTGTATGTAGAAAAACCACTCGGTTTTGAGATACATGACAGGGAGTCTCATGTATGTAGATTGAAGAAAGCCCTGTACGGTTTGAAACAGGCACCCAGGACATGGTACGGCAGAATTGATAGCTTTCTATCCAATTTGGGATTTACCAAGAGTAAAGCAGATTCCAACCTTTACTACAAGGTTGAAGATGGCAACCCAGTGATGCTTTTACTATATGTAGATGATCTGTTTGTGACAGGTATGGATGGGTTGATTACTGATACAAAGAGAAATCTTGCTGTCGAGTTTGAGATGAAGGACTTGGGTATCGTGCATTATTTTCTAGGTATGGAGGTGTGGCAGAGTATGAATGGAATCTTCCTTGGACAAGGGAAGTATGCAGTAGAGATCCTGAAGAGGTTTGGGATGATGGACTGCAAGACTATGGCCACACCTATGGCACTGAAACTGAAGCTATTGAGTGATGCTTCATCATAGTTGGTTGATGCTATGATGTATCGTCAAATGATTGGGTCATTGATGTACCTGATGAACAAGAGACCATACATTTGTTTTGCTATGAACACCCTGAGCCAGTTCTTGACAGATCCGAGAAATGTTCACTTGATTGCTACAAAACATATTCTAAGGTACCTGAGGGGTACGGTTGATTATGGGATCAAGTACGATGTGAATCAGAATATTAACCTGGAGGGTTATGTTGATTCAGATTGGGCAGGCAGTGCCATCGATAGGAAGAGCACTTCAGGGTGTTGCTTCAGTATGGGATCAAGTGTGATCTCTTGGTTTAGCAAGAAGCAATCCTATGTGGCACTAAGTACAGCTGAAGCAAAGTATGTCGCAACTTGTTCAACTAGTTGTGAGGCAGTATGGTTGCGGAAGCTACTGTCTGATTTATTTGATCTCCAGATGGATGCTACTTGTATACATTGTGACAACCAGAGTTGCATGAAGTTGTCAAAGAATCCAATGTTCCATGACAAGTTGAAGCACATCGAGATCAAGTATCACTATATCAGGGATATGGTGCAGAGAAGAGCAGTGAAGCTCCAGTATGTTGCGATAGAGGAACATATAGCTGATGTGTTGATGAATCCATTGGCCAGAGTGGAGTTCGAGTACTTTAGGGAGAAGCTTGGTGTTCTCCAGATCGAGGTTTCCTCCAAGGGAAAGTGATGAGTCCCAAATCCATTCTGACGAGCAGGTCAGATTTAAGGGCTGAGCCATTCTGTCATGGTGAGAGGATTTAGTTCCTTCCATGTCAGATATGAGTGCTAAGATCCAAATCCATTCTGATGAGCAGGTCAGATGTAAGGGCTGATCCATTCTGTCATGGTGAGAGGATTCAGTTCCTTCCATGTCAGATATGAGTGTTGGCCATTCTGTCGAGTAGGATAGATGTAAGGGCAACTTCCACTCTCTGAGAGAGTGGTGGCACCTGGTCCGTTACCAGGTAGCTTAGTTTGGGACTGGGGGCCATTCTGTCATGGTGAGAGGATTCAGTTCCTTCCATGCCATATGCGAGTGCAGGCCATTCTGGCAAGGGTGTAGGACTTGTTTCCTACTAGGTCAGATATAATGGCAACTGCCATTCTTCGGGAGAATGGAGGCACCTGGTCCGTTACCAGGTAGCTCAGTCTAGTACTGGGGGTGATTCTGTCATGGTGAGAGGATTCAGTTCCTTCCATGTCAGATGTGAGTGCAAGCCTTTTTGGTGATGGTGAGAGGATTCAATTCCTTCCAGGTCAGATATAAGTGCTGAAGCCTTTTCAAAGATGTTTGTGATGTGATGTCCTATCATGCTGGTGAATGTTAGTGCCAGGCCTTTCTAATGTGATTGTAGGTTACTACATGATCAGATGTGAGTGCTAGGTGTGCCTTTCTGATGAGTAGGTCAGATGTAAGTGCTGGGAAAAGACCTACCTCATGGCTAGGCCTACAACTAGCATGAAAGAAGGATGGCTCTGTAGAACTTCCTATGATGAGATAGCACACATGATGATGACCAGATGATGATCCAGATCCAACAGTGATGATCCAGATCGAGTGATGATCCAAATCCAATCCAGTGATGATGATCCAGATTGAGTGATGAACTAGATCCAGTGATGTTGATCTAGATCGAGAGATGATCCAGATCCAGTGATGATGTCCCATGATGATCCAGATCGAGAGATGATCCAAATCCAGTGATGATGTCCCATGATGATCCAGATCGAGAGATGATCCAGATCCAGTGATGACGATCCATATCGAGAGATGATCCAGATTCAAAGAATGAAGATGACTTGAAGACTCAGAAGACTCGAGATGCAGATGACGAGATGATCCAGTTGATACAGAGAAGAAGACCAGTGCTGAAAATTGTGTCAAAATAATACCTTCCTAGTTAAGAGGGAGTGTTGATGTATTTGTAACTTTGGAATGTATTCATCTATGTATCTTATGTATTGTAACCTGATGTTTATTCTGGGATGTGTCTATTATGTAATTGAGTCATGTTGTCATGCCCTGATATTTCGATCGAGAGAATCAATAATGTAAACAAGTCATGTCAAGTCATAATGGGTAACCCTCCATTTGTCTAAGGGTTAAAGTCCCCGCAGTTCCGGGGCACTAGGGTTATTAGAATCTCCTAGTAGAGGTCGGCCCTAGTAGGTTTTTAGTCATGTCGGGATTAGTATAATAGAGAGTTGGGGTCTCTATTTAGGACACATCACTCACACACTCAAGTGTAGCGCATAGTTGAGGAAGGAGAAGACACTGGGGCTAGACAAGAAGAAGATTACTGCTGTCGGGAGTGCATCTTACTGTTTTGGGGTTTTACATCTTGTGCTGATTCTATCTCTAAGGAAGTTGCGGGGTTTTCTCCATTTATGGTTTCCCCGATGAAAAACACAATGTTCACTGTCTCTTGTGTTTGATTGTTGTAGTTTTTGTTCTCTCAGTAAAGATCCTAACATAATGCTAGCTTAATGTTGAAAAATTAACACTTTATAGTCTCGTGCGATGACATCCTGCAATTCTTTTAGTAGGTTAACTATTTCTGATGTCTGCTCCTCATTCCAATAGTCACCTATTCTTGCCATTTTTAGTCTATCATCATTGGATATGTCAACTTATTTCATTTTAACCTTTGCGTCCATCCATTCTGGCACCTTGCTTTCATTGATTTGTTAACTTCCTTCCTTGAATTGTGAAAATGATGCTGAGAAGTATTTTGCTATCATCCGGTTGGTATCTTCCTTTTTAGTTGATTCGACCTTGAATATTATTCTAATTGGTTTGGTTGTTTTCGGATGATCAGATTTCCACTGAAAGCTTTTCCCATTTGTATGCTTGGTTTCTAGTCGACTGTGGTATTTTATTAGACCAAATGTTATTACATGATGCTTTCAGTTAGCTATGAGTTTGCGTCGAACTGTTATGAACTATCAGTTGTGTGAATAATTTTATCTGTTTTGTTTCTTCGACTAGTTTGTCATCTTCTGGTATGAATTTGAATTCCTTCATGAATTTTTCTTTGAGTTCGTCCCATAAGAACGTTTCACCGCGTGCTTCCTCCATCTTATACCACTTATTTGATAAATCATCTAATGTTGATGGAAATAGGTGCGGCCATATTCATTCATCTTTGTAACCAAGTCTTCTCCATTCATTTTCACATATACTTATTTGTTTTTCGGGGTCTTGTCCTCGTGTGAAGACTGTTATTTGTGCCTGTTTTGTTAGCTTCTTTCCTCCAAATATTTTGATGAAGTAGGTTGAAGTTGTCATCCATGTTTGTAGTCTCGACTAATGGGTATTCCACCATCGAGAAGCTTGACCTGTAAACGTTTGGATTAGGATTTGGAGTTGGTCATGTTCACATATGTTTTTGGAAACTTGTTCAATATGAAGGACTAGTGATTCTCTCTCTTTATACTGAAGAGACTGTCTGTTTTCTATTTTGATTGGCGCTACAGAAGGGTATTCACTAATTTTTTTTTCAAATATTTTTGGTATGGTGGAAACAGAGAAATGTTGATGTGTCGATTTTCTCAGGACGGCCTGAATGATCCAGCATCCCCTTGCTTGAGTTTCATATTTTTCCATATCCCAGTCGTATAATTGCGTATCTGAGTTATATCCCACTGATTCTTGGTTTCCCAGATGAAGTTCTCCATATATATTTGGTTCGATATAGTATTTGATGTTTTGTATTTGATATAGTTGTCGGACATCGACTTCTTTATCTATGGGTTCTATCCATGGTTCACCTTGTGAAGAATGAATAGGAACAATTAGTTTCTGCCCATTTCCTTTAAGATTTATCCTTTCTTTATCTAATGAAATCGATGCTTTCATCTTTCGATCCCATGGTCATCCCACTAAGACTAGAAAGGAGTTGGATCCTTCCTTAGGATTAATGATTTCAATGTCGACTTTTGTAGTAATGCCTTTTATGGTTGTGTCGATGTTTCTCCATACCCCAATAGGTTCAATGAGTCCTTGGTCAGCTAGTTTTAAATATATGCCTGATTCACTGAGTCAAGGTCTGCCCATTTGTTCCCATGTATCTCTTTCTATAATGTTCACTTGAGATCTGAAGTCAAGAACAACTTGTTGGACATGATATCCTTCGATTTCTAAGTTGACAAGTGGGTCAGCGTCACTCTTATATTTTTGGTTTAGACTGCAGATATTCTTAGTTTGTTTATCCATGCCAGATTTGTTCTTTATATTGTATAATGAGTCGATAAATTGCGCAACTGAGTTATCATTATGTATTAAATTAAGTAGTTCTTGAGAAATATTTTGTCGACTGTCATCAATTGCTTCATGTGCAGCTAATTCTTGAAACATATTTGATGCATAGTTATATAATTGTTTTTGTTTTATAGGATTAGGGTATTCATATTTGTTCTTTATCTTACTTATTCTAGGATTGCCATTGCCAGTTTTTGTTCCTTGTCTAGTGACTATTTGCAAATTCTTTATACGAATAACATCACACTTTTGAACACACGACAAGATGTTAACATTCTTCTTTTTATTAATTTTGTCTATCATGGTGGGACAATCCTCTAACGAGTGATCGCCAACACCACAACTGGTACAAAATTTGAGATCAATCCGATCTTTGTATGGACAGTTTGCATACCGATGACCTTCGTTGAAGCACGTGTAGCACTGGATTGGTCATCATGGTCTGTTTTCCTGATTTATGAAGAATTGGACTCAACCTGCATATCCCCCATGGATATTATTATCGTATTGGTGTTGATATTTTTGGCCTTCATATCTTTGATTAATGTGTTCATTTTTTTCATTGTTATTCCTTGGAATGTTATCATTATTGCTTTGCACAACAATTTTTTTTTACAGACTACGTGGTAGTTATGTCGATTCTTCAGGTTTAAGTGACAGTCATTTGTTGTGTGGCTTTTAACTTCACAAATTGTGCACCAGGAAGATTTTTCATTTTTGATATTGAACGAAAAATCTTTTGTCGCGTGTATCCCATGTTCCTGGCAGATTTCACAAAATCATTTTTTCTGAACAAAGCATACATCTTGTCTACTGATGTCTTGTCGACAATTGTCTTTAGTATGTCTAGTCGTTGCGCATTTTGTACACTAGATGTATTATCCTTTGAGGTTAAGTTCCCGTAGTGATTTTTGCATTATTTCTAATTGTTCTTTGATACGGTTGTCCTCAAGGTGCAATGGGTAGTCCTTGTCCATCTCAACTTGCAACGCCTTTGTAAGTGCATCTTCGTATGTATTAAACATGTCTAAACTAATGTGCATCCGAATCTTCTGTGAGAGCCCTGCAAAACACCATTGGATTTGTAGTTTCTCATCTGTGTTATAATCCAGCTAGCTGAGTAGGTCGTTCAGTCTTTTGTCATACTCTGGGACAGTCTCTGCTAGTTTCTGGACTGTTGTTTTTAACTTCTTTTCAGCTAGATGCTTTGCATATGATGTTTTGAAGAATGATAGAAATTGTTGTTTAATTTCTGCTTTGGTTGCATTGGGTGTTTTCTCAATGTATGTCATATACCATGTCAGTGCTCTCTTTTGCAAAGCACAGGAGAATTGCGCCATCTGTCGATCTTCATTTATTACTGTGTTCGCTTCCCATGTCGACTCCCAGATGAACCAATGTCGTCTGGGATCTTCATCGCCCTCGTAGAGGGGGATGTGAGCAGAGTCATGCCCCATGTCTCATTTAGGAGGCGGTGGAGGGGGTGGTGGTGGGGTTGGTGGGATACTCTCTGTAACCCTGCTTTGTTCACAACTGTTTTCAACAAAAATTTCATTTCCGTTGGAAGTTTTGTTTGTAATTGCCAGTTCATTCTTGTCAAGTTGTCGGTCTAGTTCGACTCCTTCTGTCGATATCCAAGTGAACTGCGGTAACTGGAATATCCTTTCTTGTGAGTCCGACTGGTTTGTATTCTCTAAAGCTGTGTTTGGATAGGGGGGTGCTCCTTCATGTCCTAGGTAGAGTAGATGGATATAGCGGTTAGATGGGTATGACTGAAATGTAACCTAGTTTCCTTCCTCTGTTCAGCGAATTACAAGATGGTCGACATCATTTCCTTCGTTGTCTAGTCGACTCCATGCAATGAACTCACCATCTCGTAGTCTTAGGTCTTCTTCGACAATGTCCTGCACTCGGGCACTCTGGTTTGAATTTATCCGAGATTGAGGACAAACACTTTGGGGTATGCTAATTTGGAGAGCTTCACACTGCTCTATCCACAAATATTCTTCCATTGGTGACACTTCCTCATATACACCTTCTTCCTCTCAGTCATGACCTGACTCTGGCATATTTTCCTCATGTGTTGTCACTCTGGTGGCCATTATTCTCTAGAGCACAATGGCCTGCTCTCTAAGTTCCTCCCTTATCTTCTGCATCTTCTCTCCTTCTATCTTCTGTAAATCCGAAGTGCTTTTGTGAGTCACTATCCGAATTATTTCTTTCTTGGCCCGAATTTTCATTGATGGCGGTGGTGTATTCACATTCAACTATAATTACTCTACTCTACCCCAATACATGACCAGCTACCCCCCCATAGCCTACCTGATTCTTTAGTAAGCCCAGGTGGATCTGTCTATTTTCTCAGAAAGTATTCCTGCTTCCTTTCTACAATAATTTTTTCCCATGCTTTTTGCTTTTTTGCCCAATTAATGTGAGATGGCGGTTCAATTAATGATGCATGAGGCTCGATAATGTGTCCTGCTCCCATGTCAATCAAGAATTTAAACAAAAGAGTCGGTATAAAAAAAAGAAACTGTTCAGTGAAGTTGTTATAGAACCTCTCCTCGATGCTTTCGACAAAGACTCATTCTTCCACAACACGTTCTTCACAAAACTCGTTTGCGATTCTTTCAAACCACTCCGACGGATTTGTTCGTCCACCTCTCATTAGTCTCTAGAGTAATTCTTTGTCTTTAGTTTCTACTGGATTTTTCATCCAGTAACTTCTTGAGAGATTGTGGTATGGATTATACAAACTTCTCATGTGTTTTAGAGAAGAAATTCTCTTTAACTTCCGCAATAGTCAGTATGTTTCTCCTAGCGTAATTCTGCAAATAGTTTTTGATTTTATGCTCCCACGAGTTATTAATCTTTTGCTCTGAGATCATTTGCTCATGGTCATTTCATCTGTATATGTACTACCGAAAACAGAGCCAATGTTGTAATCAATCAGATTGCAAGTTTACCACTAATACACATAAAGAATCATATAACCATAATAGATATAAGAGACAAGAATAAAGGATAGAATAACAACATATATTACTCAATACACATGTGGGTTCATACACAAAACCGAACTGGCTTCTTTATCTAGCTCAACATCATATTTATACATTTACAAGACAGTTATGGTAACTACATGTCGATTCACCCAACCAACATGACCGATGAGTCCAACCTAATCTACAATTAGTTGGCTAACGATTCTAGTCGGCTAAGCCGACTAGCTCCTCCAACAATAAGTAGTTGGTTGGTATCTTAAAGTACCTAGCAGACCTATTGTATTTCTATGCTCGTAGATAATCATATGTTTGAGTACCTTTGAGGTATATTAGAATAGGTTCTGTTATCTCCCAGAATAAATTTATTTTGATAGGATGAAGAATTCGAGTCATGTTATGAAATATTTAAAGATGAGTAACAAATTGAGGGTCTCTGGTTTTGCTATATTTGAGAAAATTGGAAGTTTTAGCTTTCGATGGCTTAGGCGGGGTTCTTAACAGCTCATTAGCCACCAAAAAGCTTTGTTTAGGAAGCTAAGAGTTTAACGCAGGATAAAGGTTAACCACCGAAAGACGGCCCGATCGATTAGTTGGTAAAAGCACTTTCGATGGCTTAGGCGAGACCTTCAAACATCTCATTAGCCACCGAAAAGTGTTGGTTTCAGTAGCTTAGCGAACATTTGAAGGAGGGCGTTAACCACCAAAAGCAGGTAAAAGGCATTAGGAAAAAAGCAGTTTCAATGGCTTAGGTGAAAGCTCTGATGGTTCATTAGCCATCGAAAGGCCTGTCTTTCAGCGGTTAAAAGAAGATATCGGAGAGACCACAATTTACCGAAAGCCAAGTTTTACAGCACCATTTGGAAATCGGTTTCAGTGGCTTAAGCGATTAGGTTAGCATTTCATTAGCCACCAAAAGCCTTATTTTCGGCGGCTGGCAGACAATTTCTTGGGGGCCCTTAACTGCCGAAAAGGTGAAAAGAAGAAAACGGTTAGAAACCTATCAAATCATGGCTCATCAGCACAACAAAAATCATCAAAGGGCATGATAAACCACCAAAATACAAGAGACTGCACCAAGGTGCAAGTGAATGATTGAGGAGGTCATTGTTCAGCTGATGAGGACCGAAGTGAATGGAAACCCTACTCTTCCATCCATCTGTCCAAAGAACTGCAGAATGATCCTGGGAAAGGGGTCTTGAAAACATCAACCAAAGCCATCATCCTCTAACCTAGCATCACTCATGTAGTTAAAAACCCTCATAATCAGTGTTCAATCCTTCAGTACACTCCACCTTTTACTTTAGAAATTATAACCACCAGAAACCATCTCTGAGAGTCAGCCTGCTAAAAACACGCTTCCACAAAACTTGAATTGATTTTTTGCAGGTACCCAAGAGTAACATTCAGCAAATGAAGAAGGGAGGGCCTGCTCTCAGGCAAGAGTTGGGAGATATCAGCTACTTGGAGGCACATCCAGAAGTCTATTAGTTTTTCAAGGATGCTTACTGCTATAATTTTTGTGAGAAAATTCAAGGTTCACACCAATAGGTGGCTGAGGAATTTGCTCTCTCTTTCGATGGCTCCAAGGAAATTATAGGTAAGGAAGAAATTTTGATAGATGAAACCCTAATTGCTAAAGTGACTGAACTCCCTAGCACTGGGGAGAAGTGGTTTAAAACCACCATTCCAAAGGATGTAGAGTTTAGGTCTTATTTGAAGCCTGAACATAGAGAGGTGGTATGGAATAAAAGTGTCCCATCCTTCTGGCTAGAAGAGAGGTGGCAGCAATTACTGAAGGCCATTGTGGTCTACATAACTTGTGAAGGGAGATACAACAGGGCCATGATTTACCGTTTCAAATTAATGAACCACTTCACTGGAAAATTCCCACTGAATTTACCTTTCTACTTACATAGGAGATTGGAAAAAATGGCACACCAAGTGAAGGCTCAGCCAACCAAGATTGCTGGAAGACTGTCTCATCATGGTCTTATCCAACTCCTGATCCAAGAATTGCTAAAGAGTAGAAATATGGCATGGGCTTATTTCTTGTTTTGGAATGGTTTTGAAATAGGCCTACAGCCAGAAGAAAAGGGGAAGTCTCCTTCGAAAAAGTATAGCACACCAAGGAGTGGGAAAAGGAAGAGAAGGGCTATATCCCCAACAACAACAGAACAACCTCCTTCCTCTTCCAAAGCCAACAAGGTCAAAATAAACTTGTATTTTAGTGAAAAGGGCCAAGAAGTTACAACACACAGTGGGAACATTTTGAACCTGCCCTATTCAGATTTAGAAGAGTAAAGAGAGGAAGGTGTTGACCTAGCATTGCAAGTTGCAGCAGAGATTGAAGGACTCCCATAACCTACACCAAAAGAGCAAGATGAACCAACAGAGAAGGCTTCCTCTAGCAAGCCCAAGACACAAAGGATAAATTAGTTGCTGAGGAAAGTGTATGAGATGGAAATTTTAGAAAGAGAGATAAAGAAAAACAATGCTACATTGACTAGGAGGAACAAGCTGCTGCACAACTCTTACCTAGAGATGAGAGAAATGTATGTTTTTCTAAAAAGACTAAACGAAAGATACCCGAAAGACAACACAAGGCTGTATAGAATGATTAGGATTCAGAGGCTACAGATGAAGGAGGCCAAGCCAAACCCTAGAACTCACCTCACATTGGAAACCCTAGCTGAAGCTACAGTAAGCCTTCCGCCTCCAGAATCAAGTCAGGCTACTGTTAACCTTCCTAGCATAGATCCTGCTGAATAAGAAATATAAGCAAACAAACTTGAAAGAAAAATTTTCGAGGTTGCTTAAGAATTTTTGAAAAAACAGGGCTTTCGATGGCTTAGGCGGACGCTGAGGCAGTTCATTAGCCACCGAAAGTAGTGCTTTTGGTAGCTAACGGTTTCGATATTTTGACCTCTTAACCATCGAAAGCAGGAGGCACAAGATCAAATTTTGGCATGGAGGACCAGTTTTGGGCAAACATGAATATCTCAGGGACAAAGTATAAAGATGAAGGACGTTGAAGAAAACATCAAGGAAGGTATGCTTCAGTTTTGTAGTGACATAAAGGAAGAAATGATCACCAACACTTAAATGTCTAAGTAAAACAATGACTTGTCTAGCAGAGGACCAGTGGCAGTTATTTCCAGTACCTACTTTAGTTATCAGAAGGTTCAAACAATGAACGAGTTCTATAGTTAGATAGACTAGTAGTTAAATTAGGGTTTTTTCACCTAATTATGCAAAAACAATTATTTTGTCTATTTTTAGTAAATCAAATCCAATTTTTCAGTATCTGAATATTTTTGTAAAGGCTATAAAGCCTAAGACCTATTTTATTGAAAGGGTTCGACTTCAGGGACTTGTAGACCATTACTGTTGTCAAGCTTCTCATATTGCTCATGACCTAATTTAAGCTCTTTTGCTATCATATGTTCAACTTCCATTTTATGTCTATTATGTGCTTAGGCTTGAATGTGTTATTTAGGTTTATTCAGGTTTATTGATGTCTGATAGCTGTCATCCTATTGGCATATTGATGATTTGAATTATAAGTACCTTCCTTGTTATNTGAATCTGGCAGCATGATAAGTTCTCCATCTCTGCACCATATTATCAAACCTCTGAACAATGGTAGTTAGGATCCTTATCCCTGATTGAGTTTCATGCATGTCTTGAGAGTGTGAGTTTTTACAAGTTACATGACTTGATCCATTTAGAAAATCCTAAAAACATTTAAGTTACCAGGCATCCTCGAGATGCAACCTAGAGGAGTTTCCTGGAGTGATAACAGGTTCTTTATTGTATTTTCTACATAGTAGGCCTATTATATAGATTGGAATTAGATATGTGAATTATGGCTAGTACTACAAAAGCTAAGTGTATTACTGCTAGTAATACAAAATCAAGGTGTATGTAACAGAGTACTATAGAAGCAAAATGTATTTTTCATATAGTACTACCTATTGAGGAGTAGTGTAGCTTGGGCTGCTACCTACTAGGGTGAAATACTTGCGCCTATAGTTATTAGGTGTTAATAGTCAAGGTTCCTTATGAAAAAAACCATATGTGTTATGATAGAACATATTGAGATGAAGTTTTACTTAATTGAAGCAATGGTCATGTAAAATAAAATTTCAGTACATAACTACTTATTAGAATATTGCAAATATGTGGACAAGTTGTTGTCAGTGACGAAGTTGAGATACTTATGAGATAAGCTTGGTATGGCAGGAAATTCCTAGTAAACCAAAGAATGTCTCCCCCATTGAGAGGGAGTGTTGTTTGTACATCATCAAGAGCCATTCTCCAGACTTATGAGGAATATGAAGTCAGACTTGTGAGTGATATCAAGTCCTAAGTATCCTCATATGATCGAGGTGGTGATGTTGTATTATAGAGCTTGTGAGTAATATAAAACCGATTCTTGTGAGTAATATCAAGACTAGTCTTGTAATGTATTAAGAACTTGGACTTGTGTTGCATCAAGTCAATGATTCTCATAGACGGCACCCTAGATAATGGATCTCCAATTATGGAGATGGACTTGTGTTGTATCAAGTCATGTGGTTATACTATGTGATATATTTCTAGTCGTGGTCACTGAGTGCTATAAGTCTCCTTTAGGGCTTATCTACCCCTAGAGTGAATTACTTTAGTATATGACTATATGGCATGGGGTAATATATATGATCATCAGTATGTATGGAATAACTCTTCTGAGTATGATATGATAAGATGAGTAAATAATACACATATGGACCATGCATTAATTATTTAATGATAATGAGATAAATCATAGAGAAAGAGAGTTCAAATTTCCCATGCAAATGTCTGAGTGAAGTAAAGTTATAAAGCTTTAGTAAAATATGAATTCCTCAATCAATGCCTCAATCAAAGCATCAGTTGAGCTATTAATGAATGTAATCCCTTAAGTAAAAAAGAGCTTAATGTTCATCAATCAACATGCATCAGTTAACTAAAGAGATCTATGCAAAAGTTAATAATAGAAATTGTGCATGGATGGAACTAAGAGTGAAGAACCAATTACACTTAAGTTATATTGTTAAATAAGTGATCAGCAATCAGTTAAATATTGAGTTCAATTCACATTCAATTCAAGTAAAGTTAACATTCAGTTCAAGTCAGCGAGTTAACATTCATTTCAAGTCAGTTAATGTTCAGTTCAAGTAAGTTAGCATTCAATTCAAGTAAGTTAACATTATGTTCAAGTCAGTAAACATTAAGTTCAATTTAGTTAACATTCAATTGAAGTCGGTTAACATTCAGTTCAAGTCAGTTTACTTTTAGTTTAAGACAATGAACATTCAGTTAAACCTAATTGAGGAAAGGAAGGGCACTAATGTTTGCGTGGAGGGAGTTCTAGTTAGCTTCTCCTTGTGAATGCACTATGTGGTGCTCTCACTGTGTTTACTGAGCCTCTTATGCATTACCTTCTGCATGCTATGGTTTTTGGCTTGTTATTAATATGGTAGGCATATGGCAATTTCAATATAGTTGCATACAGTTTTTTTTGCAGGGTTTCATTGGATCTCTCTTCTCTACTGTCGTGGTGATATCTCTTGTCAAGCAATATTCTTATGTGTTGTAAACCATTCTCTACAAATCTATCTATCATACTTAAATAATTTCTAGGTTTTTTGTCCTTTGTGTTTGGAGGTTTTTCCCATATCTTGTCTCTCATGGTTGATTAATTTATATGGTTGATTTATGGAGATGATTTATGTGGCTAATTTATTTATGAGATTCATATGTGGATGATTTATTAAATTCATAAGTGTTGAAATTGTTTGATAAAAGTTTTAAAGTTAAAGCATCGTTGATTTTTCTCAAAGATCAACAATGGCATACCCGACTAACTTAGTGGATTCAATGTTCCCATATCCAAATATTCATGGAAAGACAAACACTGATCCTTGCAGTTCCCTTCTATCTTACATATCGTACATCAAATATCTTCTAGGACTTCCTTCCCTTTCTTTATATCTTAAATTTGTAGTGACACATTATCGAAATGGGACTAAATCTGAACCATGCCAACAACAGTTTCTCCGACTGTGAAGCTTCCAAATTCGTACAGAGCTCTAATGTATCAGATTGAGACACAATATTTTGTTGCATCAAGGGCACTCAAATATGTAGTAATAACATAGTTATGAACCATTCTTTATGGTGTACATCAATCATAGAGAAACTTGCCTTGGACATCAGGGTTTTGAATCTTTGGTCGAAGTCCCTTACAAATTTGGTCGGTGACTATTTAATTTATTTTATCTTTGTGATACACTGCGACTCAAAATTTAGTTTCTTGAACCCATCTGTCATCCAAATATTGATATCAAATAGTTTCTTCCGATGGGTACCCGCAAGCACGGTAGAAAATTTAATGTACCAATCCAATTCCTGACCCCTCGAGGTCATGATCATCTAGTCCCTTTTAATGGCCTCAAATTGGACTTGTCAAATAGTCCATACTGCTTCACAAAGGAACCAATGTTTCTCTGGATCCTCTGATCCATTTCCATGAAATACATGCAACTTCATATCATCCCCAACCATTCTATGACTCTAGGGTGCTGACAAACTTGAACTCGAAGGTGTACTAATAGGAATTTCACTATTGGATGCACAACTATTCTGGCTATTACTACTATTCTCATTTGTGGGAAAACACTACAACAAAATTTTGGGTCTTACCTCTGTTTCTGGAGATGTATGTGGGGTCATGTGTATGTTATAACCTTGAGTCTGGTGTAGATGTGGAAATTATTCCTCCTCTGAAATAAGTTGATAGTCTTCTTCCTCATCACAAGACTCCTCATTGAGCTATGGAACCAATTTGTAGTCTCCCTTTTTGGTCACACTACAACTCTCTCTCCTAGTTGCAGTCCTTTTACTCTCGATTGACCGGAATCTCTTCTGACTCCTTAGGTGACCAAAATATTCATCTGTTTTTCTTACTTCTCCCTAGATCATTTTAGTTTATCCACACATTCTCCCTAGACATTATTCTAGTCGATACCCATGCCCTCCACGTACAATCGCTTTACCCGTGAGAGTTCATTCTCAAAACCATTTTTTCACACAAGAGAATCTTAATCCACAGTTTTAAATATTTCAAGTACCTACTTCGTGGAACTTGAAAGAACGTTTTCTCTGCTTCGGTGTTTGATTTGATAGTATCAACAAAAAACTCAGTTCTTTATTCTTCTAGGATACTATCAATCTAAAATTCAAAAACCCTTGATATATTTCTATTGACACACTTCAATCACCGCATCAACTGAGGTGTCCAGCTCTGAAGCTCACCCCCTTGGAAATTCTTATTTTGGAATGTCGACCTTCACAGGAACTCATTTAACATAATAGGAAACTCGTCGATTTTTTTTCGTTTAACATACCTTCCCAATCAATGTCCTGGGGTCAGTCATGGATCTCGATTTTCTTCTTGAGAAAATTCCTTCGACTTCTACTCTAGTCACACCTCTATCTCAGGATTTGATGGATGCCACATAAACATAACCCCTACAAAATGATCCTGGTCCAATTGAACAATTTGTTGGCACAATATTACCACAACCCAAGTTCACACAACATCATACCAAAGAAACCCAAGATATTGACCCGTAAGGGTTTTTTCCTTTCAGAAACAATTGCAAAGAAGATGAATTCTCACCCGATGTAAATATGGGAGTTGTAGGAACCAGGTTTCCATAGTGGTGAAGGGGAACCTTTCAATACATAAATTCAACAAAATTTACCTCGACATATCAAAGACGACGACTAATATTCATGGATTTATCCACAACATTAACCATCTTCATAACAACGTAAATAACCATTGTAGTAACATTTCATCCATTCATACATTCACAGTTATGCATTATGCATTAATAAACAACAATAATTGATCACACACACACACACATCATGGACAATAAACACCAAGTTTTTAACGTGGAAACCCAAGATAGGAAAACCACAAAAGCGCTCATTTATTATGAAGAGTCGTAGCTCGAATGCTTTAAGTATGTGCACATAGCTTACATAAATTTCTCCAAAAATACATTACATCATATCTGTAGACATAGCTTGCTTATCGATCTCATACTTTGCAACTCTACTAAGCTTAGACTTTGACAAAAAATAGTACATACTCTTCGACAAGATACAAAAACTATTTTTTTCTTCTCAAAAACTGGCTAACCCCAAAAAATCCAACCATTACATATTTATTGAATCTAATGGTGTTTTTACAACCCACTCCCACTATGGATATCAGTTTCCCATTGTTATACATCCTCAATAATCCTCCTTCTCTACCCAGGGGCTTCTCGTTGGATCCTCTGCCGAAGCCAAGTTGTGAGGGCCCAAACCAGCAAATTCCTCATTGTTATAAATCATCAATAATCCTCCTTCTCTTCCTAAGAGCTTCTCATTGGATCCTCCACTAGAGCGGAGCTGTGAGGGACCAGACCCATGATTTTCTCTCGAAAAATTCAGGGTTTTCCTCATGAGAACGATCTCTGCATTTCTTCTTCTTAGTTTTTTTTCTTGGGAATTTCATCCTTAAAAACCCTAGTAGCCTTTTTTAATATAAATTTTATTATCCAGGTAAATGGACATTGAGTTTTTGTTTTTTCCATCCAAGAAGTCCCAAACTCGAGCAATTTATTATTTAGAGAAGGTATTTTAGATTTTTATTGTAACAATTGCATTTATCGAGTTGTAAAATCTTACATATTTCATAAATTGTTGCTTTGTGGGTTTAGTAATGTCACGTGCTTTAGATTTAGATGATTCTACATTTATTTTGTAGAAATAATAGATAAATGATGCTAAGAAGAAGCACAGGAAATAGATCTTGCTACTAAGAATTCTCACAAGCATACACAGGAAAAATAGAGAGAAGAAAAGAGACTGAATCACATGAATGAAGAGATGAATATTGGTGTGTATCCTTCCATTGAATAATGATGAATAATAGTGTACATAAATTTTACATCCCTCATAGGAAAATTGAGTTGTATGGATACAACTCATAAAGCTCAAAAAGACCGACTTACCAAAATATAGCAAACCCCCATAGGTGGCTAAAGCACTTCCCAAATCTATCAAGGACCTCATGAATTGGAAAAAGCATGAGTGAGTTGTCAAGGATATGGAAAAAACATGCTAATACTAGAAAATGGAGGAAAAGTCATGAAGGATGGGTTGGAAACAAAAGGACCCAGTTCCCTAGTTTGCCTAGCTTTACCTTATCCATAGAAAAGTAGGAAAAGCATAATAAAGCAGAATCTGCTGTAAAGTGTTGTATACTAATTCTGGATGGTCAAAAGGTGGTCAAGATCAACACAAAATAAGAAATAAATCATTCCTAGGATATAGATAGCATGCATTGACTTGATGGTGCAAGTGGATGCCAACTAATTAAGCTAGTGGGTGAATAATTAATCAAATAAGGATTAATTGTTTTATCCTAAGTTATGAGTGGCTTTAATATATTCCAACATATGTCATTCGATAAGTTTCAAACCGGTGGAATTTTATTCCATTGGAGATAATATTCGAGATTATTATGACAACAACTGTGTTTATTGCTTGGGATAGTTTTACATAAGAAATTATTTTTCTATCATTATAATGCTTGTCATAATAATGTCCTCTGCTTTAAATTTAGATGATTCTATGTTTATGTAATTTGAGAAGTTTCAAACAAGAGTAATTTTATTCCATTAGAGATGATATTCGAGATTATTATGACAACATCTGTGTTTATTGCTCAGGATAGTTTTACGTACTTAATAAATTGTTGTTCTACCATTATAATGTTGGTCATCGCTATATAAATGATTTTATGTTTATGCCATCGAGGGAATTTGGAACTAGGGGAATTTCTTGCTTGACAAGGATATTTGTGATTGTTTTGACAGAAGCTGAGTTTACTGTGCAGAAAGGGATGGCATATTTAAGAATGTGTTGTTCTACAAGTATAATAAGAGTGACCGCTACCAATAGAAATTATTTATATGTTTTGTGTCATGATAGGAGTTCCAAGAAGTTTTGAACCAAAGAAATTTGTTGGTTCGAGCAGATATTTGAGATTAATACGAAAAAAAATTAATTTATTGTGTGGAAATGGAACATTTTTAATAAATTGTTGTTCCATGCGCTATATCTAGTTTTTTTGGAAGGCAAGCAAATTGGACAAAATTTTGTAGATGAAATTGTCTTTCTATACGCTAAATACAGCTTGTCTAAGGAGTTGGTCTTGAAGGAATGTGTCCAGTTCTAAGAAGATTCTAAAGGAAGCAGAGGTATCACAGACGGATTCCCATATCCCTATATTTGATGGGTTATTCAAGAAGATCCCGTGAGAAATCCATCAAAGAAGTGGGGTATACAATGGAGAGAATTGGTGATACTAGTGTACAACACAGGATTAAAGAATACCTCTAACAACAAAGTAGAGTTTCTAGGTTTAATAGAGGGGATTTGATTTGTTTGGATAGGGTATCACCTTCGTCACCACATTTGGAATTTTTTCTTAAAAAAATGGCATTCCTCAAATTTCAAAGATTATGAAGACTAACCATTAAACTCACCAGATTTGATGAATTCATTTGTTACAAATAAAATTGAATCGAATTGAATGTACCAATTTGTTGAACTTGTCCTATGTGTGTTTTTTATAATAAAATTAATCTTAAAAAATGAAACATATATTATTTCACCTATACCCTACGTTAGTTGATACATCATTCAAATAATAGGAAATTTGACCACGAGAATTCATTATTGTGGTGTTGTTGTTGCAGGAAATTTGAGTGACAGCTCACTGTCGTTGCCATGTGAAGTTTGATTGAGAATGCATTAATTTTTCCTATTACCACACATTATATCATCCATAATCATGTGAAATATTTCACTAGGGCTTAGTTGAGGGAAACTCTAAAATTGTTTCCAATGTCACCTCAGCAACAACTTCTCTCACTTTATTGTTTGGAATAAAATTCAACACTTGGGAGCATTTCCTAAGTTAAACCAAGGTTCATATGGACAGCCTAAGGATAGAGGACTTAGAACATAGACACTTCAAACTAAGTTGATTGATTATATACAATTCAGATCTGGTTTATGATAAATGCAAGCTTGAAATAGGGTTTTTATCTAAGGGTTTTAGTTTTAGTTTTAGCCCTTGGTTTCCATATTAGATTTCTATATTGCTTATTTTTATTTAAATATAATTCTAGATCAACAATGATTTAGATAACAACAGAAAATTTCCATCCTCTTAAATGATACAAATAAGTGTAAACCAAAGAATGAAACAAAACAATAAGAATTATGTAGTCGTCCACCAAGTTTCTGGGATGGGGGAGCAGGGAAACACACATTGGGGGCATGTGGATCCCTCAAATTTAGGAAAATTAAGGGGGTGGGGGGACGTCGAGGTATTTTAAACTATATATATATATATATATATATTTTATTTTATTTTTGAAAAAGTGGTTCACCATGGAAGCCGAGTTTTACACCATGGCTACGTCCACTCAGGAAAATAACTTATACTCACTTGTAAATATACATGAACTTGGGAAACAATAACCCTCAAGAGGTCCAATTGTGATAAATGGCTTACCAACCTAATATTTCACTGCATACAAGGGATTCCAAGGAACAAATGTTCCCGACAAGATTCGAACCTGGGTGGGGTGCGCAATAACCAAATATCCCAACCACCCAAGATATATATGTATGTATGTATGTATGTATGTATGTCCTAACATATTAACATATAAATTCCTCATCCCATCACCACTTACATACTCAAACTTAAATAGTAAATTCATCATAGTAAACACGGTTGTCAATTCATCATTTATAATTTGAGTATTTGAATTTCACATTGATAAATTCTAAATTTATAATACATGCACATCTTCCATTATAAATTTGAATTATAAACATAAACAATAGATGAAAGTTTAAAATATTTAAATCATAAAATTGAACCATATGCATGTCACATAAAGTCTTAAACACCTTCAATTTTAAAGAGTGAAAAAAATGATGAGATATAGACTCGGTCTTAGGTCATCAATGATAGTATCTACTTCTAGAGTCACAAGTTAAATTGAAAACTAGCAATGGACGATGAACACTGGAAATTAAAGTTACGAAAAGAAAATCGAAATCATCATAAGAGCATTAAGGAGATAGTTCCATGGACTGGTCCTCCCCATGCATCTGCTGCGTGAAGCCATTAGGACTATCTATGGGAGTGTCATTATCTAAGTATGGGTGACCAATGGCACACCAACCAAACCATTATTTTTTTTTGAATCGTGTGGGGGTGTCTTCGCGTTGCCCTTTTTTCCCTGAGGGGACACCCAAACTCCCCCAACCTCTCTAAGACATTCCTTGTGAGTTTCCTTGAGTTTTCGAGAAAAGGGGACATGGAAAAACATTTCAAAAGGAGTCCCCAAGCCCCCATGGCATGGGAAACGAGGGAAGCATGCCCCCAACCTTGGGGGATGTGTCCCCGTAGAACATTGATTATATGTACTGAATTAAATGAAACTTCAAGATGTTAATATAATTAATCAACTTGTATGTTCTTCAATTCATGTAAGGTTGATATAAGAATATACTAAAACCGGATTTGAATTTGAGATGAGAAATCGATAAAATAAATGATCAAATCAATGTGAAGCACTTTCTAAGCTAAATCCATATTGCTTAATATAGATGTAGTCTATTTCTTGGAGATTAAATAATTAAGACCAACAAACTAGGGATTACAACAGTGGAAATACTTCATCCTCCAATGATGCTTGAAGAATATGTATCGGAGGCCAAAATAAGGGTCATTTGGCCTAACAATCCCATTGATCTACTTTAGTGGTCATTTGTTGGAGATTAATAAAAAAAAGTTGTCTTGCCTTATCTAGAAGACAAAGTTAAAATCATAAAAGAGGGGTCCAAAACCTAGGGTTTTCACCCTCAAACTCCTCCCAAGAACAATGACCTCAACCAAGTGCATGAAAATATGTGCCAAAAACCTCCTCAAAGGGTCACCCTCCAACAAACCAATACAAAGATGATGAACATTCCTCTAGAAACAAAGCACACATTCCATGAATTAGGTCTCCCATGTGTGATGTCCCCACAAGAAAGTCAATTAGTGAATGCAAGGGCTCTCAAAAGGTGGAGCACTCTACTCCAAATAGGTTCCAAGTGGCTCTAACCTCAGAGAACTCCACTAGATTATGTAACAACCTTCCTTAACACGTGGCACATGTGAGACATTCCTTCAATAACTGAATGAACAAGGGCATAGGATGAAGCACTCAAAACACTTATCATATCCCTGTACCTTAGGGATTGTATCCATATATTGTTGGATCAGATATGGATCTGCCAAAAAAAATTATACATGGATAGAAGGTTCCATAGGTTCTGTAAGTTGTGGAACATTCCCTCTATTTTGAAGATGTAAAAGGTCCTGAACCTTCCATAAATCATGAAATGCATTCCCTCTATCATGAAAAAGAAACTTAAATGAGGTCATAGATTTTGAAATTTGTCAGTATTTTGAAGAATGCATAGTTGAAAGCCTTAGTAGAGCACATGTGAGCTGAAATCCTTTGCAAGGGATGTGTTAGTTGGATGCCATAGGATTTAATGCTTGTGAATATTTATAAGGACACATAGCTCAAAGACATAGACTTTGATTCTTGAAAATGAGACTCGTTATTCTTGTAAGAGAGGAAATAAAACCAAAGTAAGTAAGCTAAATATCATTAGAGAGAAGTGGAGCTCAGGTAAGGTCTTTGTTTACTAACTTACTATGTTAAAGAATTAGCTTACTTACTATAGGATGAAGCATTCAAAATACTTATTCAAGGATAATAGTTTCTTTTCCTCAACTACATTAATAGGAATACCAACTACCTGCTTAGAGTAGAATAGTGTTTCTACCACACTACTTACCATCAATGTAATTGGAATTCTTGCAGTGGGAAGTGACTCCTTGAATGGCACTTTGTACCTTCATCAACATCATGCTCGTTTTACTACTCACATGACTGTAGTAGTAAGGAAGCTTCTACTTCATAGAAGTACCACACTCAACACAAGGAGACTGTAAATCCATGCCAATTTTATTGGATTTTCTAAATCCAAACAAAGACAACTTCAACTTGGTACAAGTTTTGGGCAACTTAAGGTATCAATTCGCCTTGGTTAAAAAAAGCTCCGCTGCAATAAGATGTCCTACAACATCATTTAGGTATATTCCCAAGGGACTGGACAACATGATGCAAGAATATGTGAGGAGTTTCGTACGACACATAATACCCTCAAAAGTATAAAAAAAAATCTAGCATTTATAAGGTCTGACAATCAAGACACTTATATTATCAATGCAGTCTACCCAAAAAAATGTTATCTTAAAATGCATCTCTAGTGTGATTTCCAAACCTTTCACCCATAATACTTGAACTTAGTTTGACATACATGTTTATTTTATACAACTATTTCTTGGAAAACTCTCTTAGGACAATTCCTATGACAATGGATTTATTGTGGGTTTGAATTGCTATGTGTTTAGTGTCAATTTGAGAGTTTCATTGTGCAAGTTGTTCATAATTGTTGTTTCCAACAGAGTTTTCTTTAAAAGTTAAAACTAGAAAAACTGATTAACATAGAAAACATATACACACATCCCTCTACATGGATTCATGTGAAACAATTCTCATCTTTTATTTTTCCTCTTTGGATTTATTACAAATTGTTCCACATGAATGCCACTTAATATTTCATGTGAACTCTTTTAGAAAAATTCCCATGACAATGGATTTATTGTTGGTTTGAATTGCTATGTGTTTAGTGTCAATTTGAGAGTTTCATTGTGCAATTTGTTCATAATTGTTGTTGCCAACATAGTTTTCTCCAACAATTAAAACGAGAACAACTCATTAACATTACAAACAGATACAGACATACCTCTGCATGGATTCATGTGAAACAATTCTCATTTTTTATTTTGCCTCTTTGGATTTATTACAAACTATTCCACATCAATGATTTAACTCATGTTCAGTGGTTTCTAAAGGCATTTTAAATTGAGAAAATCTCCTTGCTCTCCAATTGAAGTTTTACACTAAGAGTGCATCAAAGGAAACTAAGAATCGCTCGGAGAAGACCCTAAATGTTGACTTAAGAATTCATGCAACCTTTCTTAGGACAATTCCTAGGACATTGGATATATTGTTGGTTTGAATTGCTATATGGGTAGTGTAAATTTGATAATTTCATTGTTTGGCCACCTAATCAAAATCACAGGTATTCTTTCACCCGTTGTACTGTTTTAAATAATAGTTGTGCTAGCAAAAGATTCAATTATGCTTTCAATGCATTTGAATTCATAAAATTCCCACAATGGGAAATTTATTCCTAGGAATTTTTTATTTTAGTGGTTGATTTGTGGTCCATGAATGTACTTTGAACAATCCAGATGTGATTTTTTTTAACATATAAAAATCATTGAACTCTTCTGTAAAAAACTAAACGTTGTTAACTTCTTGCATATAGAAGCTATATAAACTCAAAAAGCAAGCCTTATATTTCCTAACCATAACTTTGATGCAATGGGTTAGTATGTCTATATATTATAGATATCAAGATATACACTAATTGTTGGGTTTCAATGCCGTAAAGAAAAAAAATTATGGAATAAAGTCTTTATTTTCTTCACCATAACTTTAATGCAAGGGCCAACTTGTAAAAAAAATTCTTTTCTCAAGGCATAATAAATTACATCTTTTTGAACTATATTGTACATCACAATGCAAAAATATATTTGCATATACGATTTGTAGTTCTTTCCTACTATGTATAAACTTTCCTTTGTACTTGTGGAATTGAAATCCAACAACCATTGTTTATCTTCATATCTATAATATATATAGATGTGTCTTTCTTGTGTTTCCTTTCTTTCCATTGATTTACTTTACTAGGATGATTAAATATAATATAATGCATTTATTTTTAATATATTATAATTTATTGTCAATGTCTGGCCATTCAAAGACATGTTGAGCATTGTACATATATATTATAGATATAAAGATATACAATGGTCGCTTTATTTCAATGCCACGACCAAAAAGGAAAGTTTCTAAAAGAACGTCTTAACTTTCTTGATCACGACTTTGATGCAAGGGCTGATATGCTACAAAAAAAAAGTCTTTTTGTAAGGCATATTAACTTGCATCTTTTGTTGAATTAATTGTAAATCACTATGCAAAAATACATTTGAATGTAATATCTATGGTGATTTCTTGGTATGCATCTACTTTCCTTTTTGGTTGTGGCATTGAAATCAACCAACCATTATATATCTTCATATCTATAATATATATAGATATGTCTTTATTATCTCACCTTTTATGGTTATAGGTTTTTATGAAGTTCTATTTACAAAATAAAATTGTCAACAAGTTGGAAGATAAACAACTATTGACTTCATCTTTTGCATCATAATCTCAATTCATAGCATTGGAACATATTCAACTCATGATATACTAGCATTGGAATTCATGTCATATTCATTTTTCAATATTTCAGTTTTTTTTCTATGACTATACAAATACTTTATGAGTCTCAAAAGTTATAATACGAATGTAATTTAGCTTAAAAGTACAAATAGAAGAAAAAAAAACAAAATATATTTAGCTTAGGTAAGGTCTTCGTTTACTAGCTTACTCTGTTAAACATAGGAATTTATTTTAAATTAAATAAATTTCAAAACTTAGCAAATAGGTCTGTTGAGCATTTTTTATAAATGCAAATCCATTTATTTGTTGTTCACAAAAAAAATTCTACCATATCATCATTGTGACACTTCATACTATCAAACTATCATTTAATTTGGACCTTCCTTATATGGTGATGATAGAAGTTTCATTTAGTGTATTAAATGCTTGTACATTTGAGAGAGAGATAAATTGGTTCTATCCCCACCTTGTTATTACATCCTTCATCTTGACGTTTAATAGTTGTTTACCCATCCTTGATTTATGGTGTTTAGGCTTTGTCTTGTGTTGACCCTTAATTGTTGTTCCTATGTGGTAACACCCACCTTAAAAATGTAACCCTACCCCTTTGTCTTGACCCTACCACACTCTCTTCTTCTATGATATACTATTCCTACCCGTCCCTCTTGAAAATTTATTTTTATTCCTCTTCCAAAATGTTAAACACATGTATTTTTATTGGATTGTGAAGAGAGCATGCCTCCCATGTTGATTGCTTTAGAGCTTCCATCAGTAAGATAAATATTCAAACAAAGAAAATAAAAATGGAAATGGGTATGCCCAATTTACAAAGATATTGTTAAGTTTCAGATGTTCCTTCCATGCTTTTTGTAGAGACGTGGTGTGGTTATGCCTGTGCAATCTCATGTCTGTCCCTCACTGCTTCATGGTGACTGTTGGAAACCCACGTGAAATACCCTTCTCCGTTAACAAACAAACCTTCGACGATGACCTGTGCATGTGTGTTTGACCAATTAACTACAACTATATGCATGGTTAATTACTTAGAGTCATAAACAAGTATATTTGTATATTTCACCATTGAATTCAAATTTTTAATTGTTGGTATGCAAGCTAAATATATCATTGCACATAAATAAACATTGTAAACTTATGGCTTGAACAGTTAACGTCATCCATCACATCGATGGAACATAATTTAAATGAATAATTCCAAAGAGGCTTATGCATTTGAAGAAACCCTTAAGTTATGTTCATTAGAAAAAATCCAATTTATGAAAAATGAGTGGCCACTTTTCATTTTGGTATCTATCTCCTTAACATTTTATGCACCACAACAATCCAAAGACACATCCCTACTTGAGAAAATTGAAAATACAGAAAAAGGTCTGTGTTTTAGGTTGTACATGAGTATCCTCATAGGTTTCTTCCGTAATGAATGCAACCGCAGATGATATAACGTAATATCAAACACTACAGAATTTGAGGCCAAAATCCGACGGCTACCATGTCTGAACTTCGACACTAACCTGTCAGGTATTTGACACATACACTTTTTTTTGCCGTCGGTGGCGTAACGTCGGATCTCTGACTGACGACTAATAAGGGTCGAAGCTTCGACAAACCATTGTGTCACATATTTGTCTTTTATTGCTTCCGAAGTGCCAACCAAAATAGCATAAACCGTCAGAAATACGACGTCCTCCGACCCTTGAAGCGTCGGCCACCGACGGCCAAAGTGTCTGAGAAATGGTGGTGTCATCAGTTTTTAATTTTGACTATGTCAATACTCCGATGCACTCCAACACTAGAAGAGTTGGCCTTCTGACGCAGTCAGACACTTGAGTCATCGGTCGTCCGACGGGAGGAAGCGTCGAAGCCATGGCACGGTCGTCGGATGGGTTGACTAGAGTGTCGGAAGAATGTCGAAAAAGCGACGCCTGTTGATGGATTTAAAAAAAAAAAATCCAAAGATTTCACTTATGGCCACATGGTTTCAGCCTAGAATTTGACTACTGAAGGAAGCTTGGTAGCAAACTAGAGTATTCTATGTCAAGTATATATTTCATCCTTGCACATATAGTTATCACAACTACTTTACTCTTAACTTTACTTTTCACAAAATAGAAAACCCAATATCCTCAAGAGAAGCACCCTCCTTTCTATTTATGGAATAAGGAAGAGAGTAATTAAAAGCAAACCCTGTACTAAGTCTACAAGTGGACCACTTAACAAGACAAATTCCAATCTAACTAATCCATCAACACTTTAAGAGAATGTTCCTTAACTAGAGACATTACATGTGCTAAGGGTAGGTGATTAGAACACAACTTCATGGTTGTGTGAACCACATGTGCAAAGGTCATGTAATCCCATGCCCGCATGTTCCAACTTACCCACTTAGAAATTGCCTATGTGACTTGGCTTTTGAGAGAGTCAGAGAAAGGTTGCTTGCAATGAAGTTTTCCTAGTTGAACACAGTGCAGTGCTTCTCTGGGTGAGACTATTAGTTGGAAAGTGGAATGAAGCAGTCCCCATACACTGTCTGTGTCCCTGACCTCCATTTTGAGTTGACTAAAGTTCTAAAGGGTGGTATTTTATAACATGATTAAGATGAAATGGGTCTAAAGAATTGTGTTTATCCTTCATATGCATTGTGCTAATTGTATAAGTATCTACATAAGTTTCTCTCTATATAAGAAAGAGCTCTCATGAAAAGAGTGCTTTACATCCCCAATCTTAATAAATGATGATGGAGGACACTAAACCTATAGAGTCTCTAAACAGAGGGGACCAAAGGAAACAACTAAGATAAAAAAATAATAGAAATAAACTTGCTGACCAAGAGGCATTCAATACTTTTAGAATAGTCTAGATTTTCTCAAGGAAGGGATATAGAATAAGATTGAATCCTACAAATACATAACCACTTCATATAGCAAAGAGACAAAGAAACAACAGAGTATGTTACCTTAAATCATTATTAATAATGTACAGTATATATTTAACTTCACTCTTGCAAATTCCAAACAACTAGTAGAATAGTACAGTAGAATAGTCTAGCAAACTTCTAGGGGATCAATACTTGTTTTCAAAATTATAGTCTTAGGGTAAATAGTAAATGGCAGATATACCTCATTTGGCACATTTGATACTTTGAAATTTCCTTCAAATTCTGGTTTTGGAGTGTACTCCAAGTCTTCAATTCCCCACCCCTACACACTCAGGAAACAAACGAAAACAAATTGGAAAACTAAAGAAGAGCAACGATGTTCATAACAATTAATGCAACATCAATATGCAAACAATAAAAATCCCAAAACATAGCTGAAAGGAATCCCAAAACAAAGGATAGACTGATCAATGGGCATAAAACAATGCCAAGTGTTTTTACCTCTTGATTTTTAATAAGATAGCCTTGCCCATCCACCATGTGTGAAATCATCATTATCATGTCATATTCAGCATCAAGGAACTTGAAAGGAAGCTTGGTTGTCTCTATATCAAAAGCACACACACGAACTTCAGCTTGTTAAAGAAGATCTTCTCTATTTTCCAAGGTAACCTTTGAAGAGTCCACTTTAACAGTGTACCATTGTCCACATATTGCATCTGCAGTATTGTAAAATCCATAAACAAGTAAAGAATGAATGTTATTTTTTTGGTATAATATAAAAACTCTTGCTACAAAGGTTGTTGAATGTGGACTTATGATGTAGAGACAAGCCATTATTTGTTCAAAAGTATCTTGAAAACATTGAATGTGGACTTATGATGTAGAAGCAAGCCATTATTTGTTCAAAAGCATCTTGAAAACATAAAATGAAGACATGACTGTGTTGCGAAAATAAATGCATCCTGTTACAATTGACCAAGTATTCAAACAATCTATCTCCGAAGCTATCATTCCCAACCATTTATATAAACATGTTATATAACATCTATCATTTACTAATTCAATTCAAGTAATTGAGTTCTTTAAAATCCTCGAGCAACATTAAATGACACTTAATTGCTTAATCTAATCAAGGAATTTAAAATATAATGATCTAACATAAATTATGTAAGCAAAAATTATAATTAGTAAGAATATATCACCTAATAAAACATGGATAACCAAAAATACTATGTATATAAGGCCATCGATCTAATCAAAACTCCATTTCTTGCCTCTTAACTATGGAAATGTTTCTCAACGTTATCTGCAACAAGGTCCAATGGAGGAGTCAAATAGCAATAGTGAAAATTACACAGTAAAAATATAGAAATAGATGTTTTTTAATGTATTCTTCCTTACCATTCATTGAGCTCCTCTCTGTTTTGAGAATAATTTAACATTCTCTACTAAACAGGACCAACCACATGAAGGTGGAAGCTCTTATGGCCCCTCCCCCCCCTCACATCACTCTCAACTCCCCAAACCCAATTCCTATACTTGCAAATAACAATTTATTTCACTATTTCACAATGCAAATAACAATGCATCTACAATGCAAATTATTTCACTCAATAGTTGAAAAATGCTTTCATTAAATCATTCTTTATAACATTCATTAAACCATTCAATCATTCAACAACTGAAAAAACTATTCATTAACTCATTCATTAAAACATTAATTTAGTAAATGGCAGAAAAAAAATATCAGTAAACAATTCAGTAAAGCATTCATTCATAAAACAGAGGAAAAAGCATTAATTTTTTTTTTATAAATAAGAATTACTGAAAATTTGTTTAGTCACTTCCTTTTTACTTTTCTTCTCTTTAAATCTTTAGTTAGAGTCACATCTTCAGGAATATGATCATCAGTATCCCTACTAGTCTGCTCAGAAGGTTGAACTTCAGGTGAGGGGCGATGAATTTCTGCAATAATGTCAAAATCTTTCATTAATATATTTATATTTTGATAAATACGAGTAATTCATTAAAAAACGTTATGAATGTGTGTTTTTACCTGCCATGTGCACATCAACATGTTCAACATTATCTCGTACTGGCCCAACCTGTTCTGTGTTATGATCTCCAGCTACATGCTCTGTAGTTGAATTGTGTAGAATTAGAATTAATGTTCATCATCTGCATTAGAATTAAAAATAGTAGCACATTAATAAATTCATTACCAGGATGAGAAGCATGATCTTCGTTTGTTTGGTCATGTACTTCATCGTCGACATGAACGGGATCATTACTTTCCTGCACAAAAAGGAATAAATAATTTACGTTATTTTATTTATAAGGAACAAATTGCATGAGCATTAATAAATTATCATTAAACTATACAGTTTTCACATACCTAGGCACCAGATGGATCAGCAAAATATCGTGCAGTATTCATAGACAAGCTTCTCCAGCATTCAACAACGACGTCAAAGCCATGTTCGAAACCAAGCTTCATGTAATCCGCACTGGGCAATTCTTTGAACCGGTCGGCCTTCATATTTGCATGATGTCATTAATTTTAAATCCTTTTGTCAGAACAAAACAAAAATAATAATCTGTATGATATTTGGATGTAGATTCGGGTTTTGCGATACTTACATATCGGGCCGCCAAGTTGGAGTAACCACCAGGCCCAAGCTTGTGTTGGTCAATTTTTTCAATTCTTGCCTTTGTGGCCTTAGATGTGTCTGAGAGCCTAATTAAGTTTTTAAATAAATTAGTCTATGTACCAAAATTGATATAAAAACTAATAATAATAAGGCTTACCACTACATTTTGGAATGAATTGCAGACCTCCCTGTTCCACCTGGTGGTATCTTTCCTGATTTTCTCAGGCCTTCTCTTTTCCATCTTCCACTAGGGCTTTCCACTCCATAGATGGAATCATTGGAGGGCGCTCATACCTAGGGTTCTTTTCTAGGTGAACCCTATATTGGTCTCGGACAATCTTTAGATGTTTTCCAGCCTTTTGTAGTACCTTCGATGTATCAAAGGTATCTTTTCCAAACAGTCTAACCAAGCGATTAGTCAGATCATCCTTTAAAGATTTTGGCTGCTTGTTCCACATTGTGCGGATGGTGGGCCTGAAGATCTCCAAGGCCAAATCATATAGATGTTTATGAAATCTATCATTTCCTGCAAAACATTATTGTCATCATTAGTGAACATTAGAAAATATTATTGGTATATTAGACACAAATTATAAAAAATAAATTGAACAGTCTATAATGACTTGGAATCCTCTCTATCTTTATTGGAAGCAATTCTTCATTCACCAAAAATGTACACTTTATTGAACCAGTTCTAGTCACATGAGAAGATCCAGGAAATGCTTCCACATCTCTATCTATCCCTGCATCCACCCCTTCTTCTACAACATCTGTTGTGGGTGGGGCACCATTGGATTGACCCTTCGCTGCCCCCGGCGGTGTCGCAGAGCCTGTTGCCGATTGTTCAGTGGACAATATGGGAGCAGTATGTGGTGTATGTGGAGTGGTTTGGTCACTGGGACCAACATTGCCTTAACCGCCACTGATAATATCCATAGAACGCTATAAATTAAACCCATTGTATTATAAGTTCAACAACATATAAAATCAAATATTATAAAGTTTTTATAAATGAATTTACATTTTTATTCGATAAATTATGTCCAGTTGTTTACGTTGTTGTAACAATAATTGAAGCCTTTGTTCGAGCCCTTCTGTTAGTGGAACTGCCAATGTCAGACGAACCAGTTCCTCATTTTGTTTTTCCCTTGTCCTTTGTAGCACCCTCAACGGGTCTGCAGACTCTCTAATTTCACTATCTCTCATCAACTGAGAGACCTCATTCTGTAAAGAGTTTTGAGACGTCGTTTCATAAACAGAATCCCCTGTCTGCAATTGGAATATATAAAAAATTGCTTAGTATTTGAAAATATAGTGTGCGCAAATAATTATATTAGGGATTACATCTAGGATTACTTGACGCCTAGCCGAGGGCGTGGTCTGATCAACAGATGGGGATTTACCTCGATTAGCCACTTGTAAAAAAAGTAGAGAACATTATCACAATGAACGCAACATGTATAAGCTAACAAATACAGAACAAAAACAAAAATAAACACTATGCTACATGTTTTATATGTGTACATTTTTAAAGTATTTAGAATGTGGAATTACATTTAGGTTAAATGGTTGCCTCGAGTCTCCAGTCGTCTGATCAACAGCTGGGGAGTTTCCCTGGTCAATCTGCAAAAAAGGTAGACAACATTACCATCATGAATGCAACCATAAAAACGAAAGAATACATAACAAAATAAACATAATACGTCATGATAGACATGTTTATGATTTTAAAGTATTTGAAATGGAGAATTACATTCATGTTTGGCTGTTTCCCTGATGTTGTAGTCGGATGATCAATAGCCAGTTGGCTTCCCTAATCAACACTCTACATGGAAAATCGATAATATTATATAAATGAACCTAATATACTAATGAAAATATATAACAACGTATCTGTATGTCCATCCTAAAATTTAATATTACATTGGCAATATCAATGTATACCTGCTGCCTTGACTTGGGTCAACAAACATCTACGGAGATGGAGGTGCCCTTGAGAGAACCCTGCATCAAAAACATACTAAAAGTTACATAAGGAAACATGAAATTAAGTAGATAATTTCAATTATATGCTAACAAAAATTCATATAGACATTAAAATAATTAATAAAAGGACTTATAAATTGTTTGTTGTACCACAACCATACTAACATTGTTTGTATCTGCACGGTTCAAATTGTAATCAATAAGCAGTTCTTCGCCAGTAGCTATTGATTTAATTGCACATACAAAGACACGGTTTCCTTCACGCGACTCGAATATGCAGTTGGGTTGCTTTAATGTAGACCCTAGTTGTGTACTATTTATAAACCCCGCAATATTACCGATTGTTTTTGGCCTTCCGTCCATGTACATGGTTGCTCCTTTATTTTGAGCTTTGTCTTTCAGTTGTATATAATTCACTGACAACCCATATCTACACATACTTCATGTATATTGGACCAAATGCATCCAATCACTGTAGTTGTAACAGGGTCCAACATACTCCATCAATTCTGTACATCTATCGTATCCAACCTTTATGTCGTCCATGCAAAACAAGCCCAATCCATGCAATGAGGACGGTGCAATTCTATATATCCTGTCATTCACACAAAAATCAGTGTTTACTTCAGGAATATCTCTAGGAACCCATTGTTTCACTAGGTGTTGGTAACTTAAGGGCACGTCGATGTCTCCATTGTCTCATCATCATAGGAACATGACCCCCCTCCTTGGAGAAAAAAATTCATGCGTTTGTCGAATTTTCTTCTGATCTTCTGACATCTAGTTGATCTAGCCCATGTAGACCTACTGGATGTTTCACTTTCCTCTAGACTTCCCAAACTCCCTTCGTTGGAGGAATACAGGTCTGACAAATACCTGTTTGGTTCTACCTACACCGTGGCCAAAAAAAAAATTGGCATAAGCAAAACAAAATACCAGGAAAAAAACGTGGAAAGACTTATAAGAAAAAAAACTTTGAAAGACTTGTAAGCCAATAACTTATTAAAGAAAAATCTTGTCAAGAATGAGTTTGGTTAATAGGTGTGGGCATTTGGTAGCCCTAAAAATTCTAATGTATGCCCCTCTTTTGGTTACATACAAG